>JARGYV010100240.1:0-12880 GCA_029532675.1 Ornithodoros moubata
GGTTACAGGAACAAAACGTCCATATCTCATTTCTAAACATAGGTGAGCGCCCACAGGCCTTTCTAAATATAATCTACAGTGACCGTGATTGGGAACAGCGATCTTCTAAATGTTTGTTTGGTTTCACTGGTACAAGTTTTCTTTCTGTTCAAGACGAGTTCCGGTTTCGTTTCGGCACGTTTGGCGCGTTTGGCGATTCACGACATACACCCGCCTGCCTTATTGCGGATTCAGAATGGTTTAGGTTCAGTTTTGTGTAATTCATTTTAATTCATGGCAGATGTGAAATCCACTACAGGCGAAAAAGAAACAGGAAAAAGAATGCAGAAATGTAGTCGTAGAACGACAAACGGCGCTTTTGTTTTTCATACCAGCATGCCAAAAAGAGCTGAATCCAATGGAATCCAATTTTTTTTCTAATCGGTGTTGGGTTTTTCTGTGCACTTAAGTTGGTTTAGCGCTTCACGAAATTGATTTTGCACTGACAGCATGCCACAGGGTGGTAGAAAGGTCCCGTTTAGCGCCAAGCAAAAGAAACTTCAGCTTCAGCACAAACGTGAAAGAAGGAAATGTAATAATAGCTAGTATCCCTTTCGTGCACGATGAGGGTAGACGTGGAGAAGTTTGTTTCTTGCATGAAATAATATACATATATATTGTAACTGCAGGCTACGATGGTGCCCAACCGTCAAATGTTGAGACCGAACGTAAAAAACCTCCGGTACAAAGCATGTCTTTGGGAGATATTGTCCGTATCAACGTGCAGCCTGGAGCCGATGGTCAAGAAAGGTCGAGCAGGTGAGTAATTTGCTTTGCACTTCAATAAGTCAGCATTTAATCTACGAGTCACTGGTATTTTTATTGTCAGGGTGTTCAAGTATGCCCTTCACTTCAAACGCGAAACAGCAGAGGAACTGCAGAGACGGAAGCAACGATCACGCGAGCCGTACGAAGTTCTGCCAGAGGTAATGTTGTCAGTTGCAGTGCTTACTGCAGTAGAGGTTTGCAATGAGCTGCTGCTGAAACGAAAATTTGGAGTATTGGATTGCAAGAGTGGTGGTCTTTGTGGTAGTAAGTAACGAAAATTTTGCTTTCAACACTTTCAGGAAGCTTTGGAGACGACACCTGACGATTTTTTCAAGCCAGGATCAGCGCTTGACATGCCTCAGCGACCTCCTTGGAACAAATCATTGAGTAAAGAAGCTCTCGAAGCGCGTGAGATGCAATACTTCAGGGTAATCATTTAGGTTATACATGTCACCTTCAAGTTAAGTGACAATACTATTTTGTGAAACTTTACAGGAATATGTTGAAGGCATAGAAAAGAACTTTTCTGATGCTGAGTTGAGTTACTTTGAACTCAATTTGGAAACATGGAGGCAACTGTGGAGAGTATTGGAAATGTCAGAAATCATCCTGCTTGTGGCTGACATCCGTCATCCGGTAATAATTTTGCACATACACCCTGATTGCGATTTTTTAGTTTGTGTGTGCAAATATTTCAGGACTTGCCTAGCTTACGTTGTGTAGTTATCTTGGCTCATCCCATTAGGTTCGCATTAGGCTAGCTTGGCCTAAACCCAGTTGGTGCTGAAGACTGAAGGTGTATTGTCCTTCATGCAGGTATTGCATTTCCCACCGGCCCTATTCACACATGTCACAAAAAGACTGAAGAAACAAGTAATCCTTGTGCTGAATAAGATTGATCTGGTTCCAGACCAGTTAACTTGTGCTTGGGTAGAATACTTCCAAACAGAATTTCCTGGTCTGCATGTTTTGCCTTTTGCCTCCTATGCTGGTATGAAGGTCAAAGGAAAGAAAGGTATGTTATATTACTGTGAGGTGCACCACAAGGCTCAACAGTAGTGCATTAGGTTTTAAGTCTTGTGAAAAATGTTTTTCCTTTGTTTTCAGGAAGACGCCTGGGAAAGCTTAAAATGGCATTTGAAGCATGCAAAGAACTAGTTGCCATCTGCGAGAACCTTGTTGGAAGCAAAGGTGCGCCTTAGGCATTTGTATGAATCAGGTGATGCAAACAAAATTTATAAGTTAACAAAATATGTTTCCAAATTAGCAGAACTTAACCATCTTGTATTTGAAAACAGCTGGCAACTTTTGGTAAAACTTTTGGTAAAAACAGTTGGTAAAACTTGGTAACAGTTGGGGGCTTGTCTGAAGACCACCATGGATTGACAGAACTCAGCCAGGTTTGGCATACCGATGGATATCCTGCAATGTCTACTGCAGCAGACAGATGGTACAGCTATGGATCGTGAGTGGTTGGCGACCGCCATTAGGCACCAGATCCTCGGCGTGGAAACAGACATTTCAGTACTTGCAGCGGCTGTTACGCAGGAGACGCGGGTACTACTGGGGCCGGGTACTGAAACAGCACCACTCACCAACAATGTACGACAGCCCCGTTTCAAGGGACATGGAGACGCAAGCATCCCGGAGGAATTCTTGCAAGCCATTGAGGACTACTGCTTGCGCCTGGGAATTGCGGAAGAAGTGCAAATGCAGCAGGTGCTGCTGTGAGCCTTGGAGGGTAACGCGAAGAGGTGATGGCATTTCATCGGTGGATACGAGGACTGGGACATGTTCAAGAAAGACTTTCATACCGAGTTCGCCTCCTTGGACTTCAAACGCAGACTACGGGAGGAGTTGGAGCTGCGCACACAAGATGCGAGGGTGAATCTAAAGGACTTTATTTACGTTATCGCCGAGTATTACGACCGGATCTGAGATGGAGTTAGCGAGGCAGAAAAAATCGCCCGGGTGTGTAGACAGACGCATCCAGTATACCAAGAACTGGCCCAGGATCAGGAGTTCCCAAACCTCAAGGAACTAGCAAAGGCTGCTACAGGCTGGATGGAAAAGGTTTGGCACCGACTTAATTATCGTCCACCCCCACCGCCAGGTTCTCAAGTGGCAAGGGACCTGGAATTTAATGGTAACATGGAAGGATCGCTGTGATCTATGGCACTGGTGTCACCAGCCATACAAATGGCGACATCCGTCGGAAGTGTGGCCGTCGGACCTACGCAGCAGCCTCTTCACCCGGTGTCTCAGCAACTGTCGTATGCCAGAGACATTGCATCTTCCAGTTGGCAGTGCGTGGTATACCCGCCCGCACAAATTCCAAGTGTAGACGGCAGTGCTCAATCCACCCCTCATTATCAGCAACGAAACGCGAGTGGTCCTGCACCGGCCTAGCCGTCACAGGGTTGCAGCAACTGCACGAGGAACAGCAGCAGGGGTCAAAGACGCCAGCGCCCGACACCGCGCTGCTACAAGTGCAACGAGGTGGGCCATTTGCAAGTGCAGTGCCCAATCGGGAAACGGATACCTGTAAGGTCTGACCCTGCCAGTCCCTATGAATCGGCACTGCAGGTTGCCGCAATGTCTGGGGGAAAGGAACCATTACTAGACATCCGTGTAGGTGAAATAAAATTTCAAGCACTCTTGGACACAGGTTCTAGTGGGAGTCTAGTGGGAGACGCCGCCTTCCAAGCGGCTCTGGATGCGGGCGCAGGAGAAAGAGAAGATTATTTGCGGCTATTGCGGCTATATAGACTATTTGCGGCTGGCTAGTGGGTGGGCACAAACGACTACTTCTGTCCGATGCCGTATATGATGGGCTGCGGGCTGTCAAAAGCAGCGCTTTCTATACATGCCAGGGTTATGCCATGATGATGTCCTTGGCAGAGACTTTTTAGATGCAGCAGATGTGTCATTTCATGTGGCAGTGAGTGGATGGACCTTAGGCACAGAGCCCCAGAAGGTAATAAGCTTTACAAAAAAGACAAAAGAGTTATGTAAAACCCTTCTGAAGATGCTGTATACTACATGGGCGAAATGTTCACAGAACCTGACACATTGGTGAGCAGTAGTGATCAGAAAGGGGCTCTAGCTGCATACCAAGAAGAAAACATCAAGAGAATGCTTACGGAGTTTGAGAATATATTTGACAAGCACCCTGGCTGCACAACATTAGCAGAACATTAGCAGAACATGTTATAGAGACTGAGAGCAGCACGCCAGTACGAAGCCTCAGGGTGCACTGTGAAGAGCACCGAGATGGGGATAAACGGATTCCCGAAGTTGCTTTTGCCATGAGGACCAGCGAGAGTGTGGTTACGGGGTACACTCCAGCCTTTCTCTGTTACAGCGGACAACTACGCACTCCATTGGACCCGATAATTGACACACAGATTGGGGAACCTGCAAACAGGGCTCCCCATTCCTATGCCATGGAACTCTCCATCAGGTTACAAGAGGCCATACAGTTCGCATGCCAACATCAGGAACAAACTCGTGAGATCCAGCATAAGAACTACAATGCAGGACGCCAAGAATGCCGGTTGAAAGCTGGTGATCTAGTGCTAAAGGATCTCCGTACTCTGAATGATGCCAGTGCAGGGATTTCTGCCAAACTGGCCCACAAGCGTTCAGGACTGTATAAAATAGCAGAAAAGATCGGCATGAATGACTTTGCTCTAGTGCATCCTGACACAGGAAAAGGTTGTGGGATTGCCCATGCAGATCAGCTGATCCAGTACCATGAGCGGGACGTTTCGAAGGGCCAGGCTAGTCCCTCGGATTCACACCATAAAAGGGGGAAGACTGTTGGGGACAGCCCCACTACTGGTGACAGAGGGTAGAGAGGGAGAAGGCCTCGTGTGTGCCGAGAGAGAGAGAGAGAGGAATGGAGAAGAGGATGAGTCACGTGGGGAGAGAAAGAGATGGAGTGAAGTGGGAGAACAGTGAGGAAGGCCAGGAGAAAAAGGACCTTGTGTTTTCGGTCACTGTGTGGATTGCGAGAAATATATAAGATTTCCCTAGACGGGGGGGGGTAACAACACATAGGTATGTGAATGGGCAACTTGATGACCATCACTGGCCATTGCTTACAAGGGGGGTCCCTACTATAAAGTACATGTGATAGAAAGTTCATGTTAAAGCAAAAGGTCTCTGGACATTGAAGATTATTTCTTAGAAAATGTTGAGCTGGATGTCTCTCTTACAAATTTATGTGTGTGTTCTTTTGTGCAGTGGACCTGTCTGGATGGCGAAAAAAAATCTATGATGAATACGCTGACGGTGACAAAGGAGATGACGATGACGACGAAGATGAGAGTGGAGGTCCAGAGACAGATAAGATGCAGGTTGCACCACTGGACACCGGGTACTACCAGGAGGAGCACTACAAGGATGGAATCCTTACACTAGGTTTCGTTGGTGTGTTCCTTGTACCCCTTTTTGTTCAACTTATCTGTATGCTGTTTTACAGGAGCTGTTAGGGTACCACTGGATTCTTCCCTGATCATCATCACTTAACCTTTTTTTTTTCCAGGCCATCCTAATGTCGGCAAGTCATCTCTACTAAATGCCATAATGGGCAAGAAGGTTGTGAGCGTCTCTCGTACACCTGGACACACCAAACACTTCCAGACTATCTTCCTTACACCTAAAGTGAAACTCTGTGACTGCCCCGGTCTTGTATTTCCTTCGTTGGTGCCCAAACCACTGCAGGTATGAAGTCACGAGTGACCTATTTCAGTAAAAGCTGATTAGTTTGCCATTCATCAGTTTGAATTTTTGGATAATTCGAACTAACAGTCACATGCTCCGAACTTCACATAGACACATATGTACAGTGCTCTTTGTTAATTTGCAAACTAAATAGGATAATTCCAACAATGCCATATTCATGTGCTTGCACATAGACTTGAAGCATCGTGTTCAATGAGAAAGAGATATTGATAACAAACTTCTTTTGAAATAAAAGTTTGCAGACTCTGTTTTATGGCACTGGATACAGCCCTATTTGTTTGCACTTTCGCTATTCCAAATTTTTCTTGTGCATTTTCTTTTTTTTTATATATCAAGGAGTCATATGAAGCGTTTTCTGTACTTCTGAGCTTCCGTGTTCTTTTCACAGTACTCAGTGCAGTTCAAAGCCTCTTGCACTTTACATTCAGCTGATCCAAATATCCAGCCAATGTACATCCTTCATGAAACAGTACAGCCCCTTTTGCATTGTGTCAAAAGTAAAAAAATATGTGTCAATGTTTTGCAGGTGTTGTCAGGTTGTTTTCCTGTTGCACAGCTAAGGGAACCATATTCTGCTGTTCAGTATATGGCAGAAAGAGTACCGGTACCACAGATATTAAAACTTGAATATCCTGAAGACTGCAAGGCCTGGACTGCATACTACATTTGCGAGGGTAGGAATGCATGCATTGCAGCACGTAATAGTATAGTGCATAGTATTAGAAGTAAAGAATACTGAAATTGATGCTGTAGCTGTTTGTCGTACCTACTTCTCCTCATGTACTACTATTAAAGTAGTGACTTAGTATGAGGCTACACTGATAAGCAAATTCATTCAGAGTTTTTTGTAATACTGTTTTGCATAATTTAATGCAGCTTGGGCAATACAGAGAGGCTTTCTTACTGCTAAGGCAGCACGGCCTGATGTGTACCGCGCAGCAAATAGTATCCTTCGGATGGCCCTGGATGGCCGAACGTTGTGCCTTGCATTTTATCCTCCTGGATACACAAAGAACAAAGGTCGGTACCCTACTGTGCACATGGTTTGCTTCATGTTTCTGTGCGACTAATTTCAGTCCTGCTTTGCCATTGCATGTGTACACTTTTAGTCGCTTTCTTTAAAGAAAACTACTAATGCTGCTCTCGACAGGCAACCTGTGTTGATAACGATATAAGCAAACGTACCACGAAAACCTGCATATTATAGGAGCATATAACAATGTAATATGAGAGAGAATATTTTTAATATTTTAGGCTATGAAATAGAAAAAAAAAAAAGAAAGATTTTCATGTATAGTGCGAGCAGCTACAATAATGTGAATATGGTTGCTTCCAGGCACTATATTAGCAACTTGTATTGTTGACATTGTGGTCACCTGCTATCAGATTTCTTTGTCTTGTCTTGTTCAGCTTCTCATTTGAGAGCTCCTCCCACAGATGATCGTCCTCTGTGGTGTTAAGAGGGCTTGAAATTTTGCCCTTCTCAAATGGGTGTGTAAAAGGATGATGATTCCCTCTTGAGCTGCAGCAGATGCTCACTTGGAAAAGTGATCTTATACTGCTCCGCACAAAATGTACTTTTTTTTTCTTGTTGCCTTTAGCCTCTACCTGTTACAGCAAACTGTAACCTTGCAGTGCTGTTGCCAAGGGTCTTTGTAACCAATATACTGTATACATAACGGGTGATTTTGGCATTTTAAATTTTTGTGCGTAGGTTTTTGCAGGTTGTGTGAAACTTTGGAAGTCCATTATCTTCTGAGCATAAAATAATTTTTCAATTTTAAACCTTTTTACAAATATTTGCACTGTGGAAAGCAACAAAATTCAATGCAAAGAATTGGTTGGTTTTCACTGCATAGTAGTGCAATTCAAATGGGGTTTTGACCTTAGAGAGCATTTACTAAAGCACAAATTTACATTTACATTTACAAAGCACAAAGTGAGCTTGTGTCTGTATTGGGGCTGACATGAGGCTGTGAAGGTGCAACTGCAATGCCAATTGCAGATGATGAACTGTGAGGCCTCCACACACGCACTGCAACAGCCAAGCGCTATTAACAGTGCAGTCAGGCCTCAGAGGCTCGGTTGGTAGTGTGTTTTTGTATCGATCCCAGTCGAGGACACCAGGAATTCAGTGGCAGGATACAAATTGCTTAGGCATGCCATTGTCCACGAGAGATGTAAAATATAGTGTGCCGCAAATTAAGGAACTCTCAGGTTGGCAAGATTAACCCTCAGACCGACCATTATGGCGTCGCTCACGATCACTTTTGTCTTGCAATGTGATGCCACCACTTAGTGTTGTTGTTATTAAAAAAGGAATACTGCAGATCTTGCAAGCAGGCTGACCTTAGTCTTGCTGACATTCCCATCACCAATAAAGACTCTTCCTCCCGAGGAACTTCGAGCACATTCGAGTTTCAAATCCACAAACAGAAATGTGTTTTAAAAAATGGTCAACTAGATTGTGTACAAGGGACACCACGTAGTGGGAAGCAAAAATATGAGCACTCATGTAATTTGTTTACCAAGCCGAAAAAAAGGGCAGTTAAAAGGGAGTTATGCAAATAAGGGAAAAACAGAGTATGAGGCTGCGTAGCAAAAAGGTGTCCTCTGCACTAATAGGTCACACATAGGTTCTGTGAAGAGGATAGGGCCAGTGGCCTTTATTCTGAGGGTTGTTACAAGAAAAATAATCTTTGAGCTCTTCTGGAGATGCTATCCCAGAATTTTATATATTGAAAAGAAAAAGCTAATGTGATCTTTCAATGAAAATTCCAGATAAATATGAGAACAGCCCCCTTTTGGCGAAGATTGCACGTATTCATGCCGGACGGAAGATGCCCAGTGAGCTGGATTCAGATCAAGGCTCAGAGAAGGGATCATCTGATGAGTATGGTACTGATGATGATGCAGATGATGAAGATGAGGGTGAGCCTGTTGCACAAACAAACAAGTTTGCTCTCCTTAGTGCTGCGTAAATTAATAAAGTATAAGATGGTCAAAAAACACGTGAGCTGGTGACTTCGTTCCATAAGGACACAAAGGGTGCAACAAACACAACAAAACTTGTGTTTATCTGTTGCATCCTTTTACATTATGGATTAATGGACCATGTTAATAGCACGTGAAATATGTTCTGTCCCACGTCAAGATCCTATTAGAGGAACATAGACTGAGATTAAACTGGAATCTTAACTATAAACTACATTTATGTAGCCTACTACTGTGCTAATCAGTCTGAAGCAGAATGTTTTCCAGTAAATATGAATGACCCTTTAATTTATTTGACCACTAGAACAAAGCAATATATGTTACCCAACCCCAAACGCAGGCCTCATGCCTGGAGTGCCAGCAGCTTGGTGGAAATATGTGAATTTCTGAAGTACAATCTACTGCTAGAAATATTAAATATGATGGGTGTTGTGTAGCGATTTCAGTGCGTATTTGTGATGAGCAGAATTATCGAAGAACGTAGCGGTGCTTTCTCAGAATGAAGAACTGCAGTACACAACCAGATCACTACTGGTTGCTGCAGGCGACCATTTCCAGCAAGAAAGGGAATGACACTTACAAAAGAAAAGCCAATCTGCCTTGCTTCTTTATTAAAAAAAAAAAATTTTCAAAACAGTTCTGTTGCTCAAAGAAATGTAAAGTGGTTACTGGGAGTATCAAAATATGTTTGGCAGACGTCATGTCCAAAAGAAAATTACTGTATGGAATGTCGATACACGGCACTCTTTGCTTCTCTAAAAGCAGAAGTGCAACATTTGGCAGATTGCACTTTGAATTGCCAGCACACTCCCCTGCAACAAACCACTGACTAGGAAGCACTGCCGCCACCCTTCTATCCAACCTACTAACAATCACTATCACTGTTAAGAGAGGCCTAACACAGGTGCTACTGCTAAGTCAGACTGTCTGAACATAACGGCTTAACAGGTGAGAATTTAGTCACACAAAATTTATGCAAACAAAAGAACACAAATTAGAAAATTTCCTATGCACACACAGCTGCTAATATTAATACCATACAAGCGAACTTGAAAAGGGGAATTCTAAAACGCACTGAAAGCACAGATTAACACAGAGGTAACATTTAAAATAGATAATGGAGAAAGTACTTGAGGCAGTTACAAATAAAGAACAAGTGAAAAATTGACAACGAAATAATTATGACGATAAAACCAAGTGGTCTATGTGCTCTAAGTCAAACGCACTGCAGTTCCCTACAAAGTGAAAGGTTTCTTAGACAATGTTGAGTAGCTCTAGCGAAACTGTGTGGAGGGCAGCAGCACGGCAGGCATTCGCAGTGTTGATTGGCTACATAGGTTCCGCCTGGAATTAGGGGAAGAAAAAGGATATAGCATACACAAGAAAAAAAGACTACATGCTTCCCTAGTTGGGTTCAATAAGCTTTATAGAAATTGAAGTCACATGTAGATTATTTGAATACACATATGCAGTTATACTGACCTGACTGAGTAGCCTACCTTTTTTTGTTTTTAAGTTTAAGATGACACACAACTAACCAAACTTTGCAGATGGCTAAAGTTGGCTTGCGGCTTGCAGTCTGAGAGACTCAACACAGCATGTTAAGGTTTCTGTACATGTGGGAAGTGGCACATGTAGGGATTAGATGTGGATCTTAAACATGGGCTCTTCTTTCTTAACCTTACTGTTTAGAAAATGGACAAAAGCTCCAGAAATAGGACCACATACTAAGTGTTTTGGTGGAATATGAAAGTGCTACAAATATGAAGAAACTGGTACATCCACACTTTACGTCACTAGGTTTCGTTGCTAGGCCGTCCTGGCAAACTCCACTCCTTGCAAATGCAACTCCGACACAGACTTTGTAGTAAAAACAAAGACTATAATTACCTTTAAAACAGGAGGTCAGCAGTGTCTGTCGAGGAGGACCATCCAGATGTAGTTGAGGGATCGGCAGGAGTCAACTCATCTTCTTGGTCGTCAGACAATGAATATCGTGTGTCTGCACCATTTGTCTGCACAGCAGAAGTGGCGGGTGACACCGCAGCACGTGACAGGCCTAGCTGGAAACCATCCGAGGAACAAAGGGCACTAGGTGTATAACTTCCTAGACTGCCTGAAGGAACAATGAGGAAGAAAATCTATGACAAATGTATGGCAAGTCACATTCGGTATGCTATAGGTCACATTTCCTGAAGTGTATTTACTAACGACATTATCTACAGCATGCGGCATATAAGTGTGACACATTTCGTCAGCATCTGAGAAATAGAAGGCGATGCTAACATCTTTCAAATTTTGATGATCAACAGAATTTTGTCCGAAGTTGGTATTGCAATTTCTTTCGTGCGGGTCCAAGTTGTCAAAATAAAAATAAAGATTGTCAAAGACTTCACCCAATGCATTTCCAACGGTGTATCTTGCACAAAATCGGTCGTCCCTCAGACTATCGGGTGGAAGTTCACATCACCACACCCAGGCGGCACCTCACGCGCGGCAAACCGAGACCTGCTCAAGCTACACTGAATTTAGCCACCCCGGAGACCTGCCGAACACCGATGTGACGTGCCACCTAGCTGTGGTGTTGTGAACTTGCACCTGAGACTCCGAGAAACTACCAATTTCGTGCGAGATATGCCATTGGAAATGCATTGGGTGAAATGTTTTAAATTTTATCTTAAGAACTTGGACCCGTGGGAAAAAAATTGAGATAAAACTTCAGACAAAATGCTGTCGATTGACAAAATTTGAGGGATATAAAGCATCGTCTGCTATTTTTCCAACGCTGTTGAAATGTGTCACACTTATGCGCCGTACCCTGTAGAGCGAGGGGCTAATTATATGTACCTATGAGCATCTGAAATTTCATTTTGTGCCTCAAAGGTTACAGTGATAGCTTAACATGATGGCCTCACGATGTTCCCTACTAATCCACAGGGTTGTCCTGTAGCCCTAACAGTGCCACCTTTACGGTCATTGAAAAAATAAATAAATAAATAAAACACGTATGTGTACATGTGAAGTTCATATACCTGAGGCCGACGGCAAACCTGGTGTCTGCGCAGGGGCACGTGCCGGCTCCACTTTCGGTGGAAACTCTGGCCCGTTCACAAGTGGCGTATCTGGCGTTTCGTCGTCCGCAGGATATTCGATGCGCACCACAGCACTGTCGTTGAATTGAATCTTGAGCTGAAACAGCGTAAGCAAGAATCATGTCAGTGGCCCAAGGGCATGGCCCTCACTCTGGGAAATATTTTTTTCGTTTTTAGAAATCACCACCTGTCGACAGACAGCAACACAGGTGTCACGAATACAACACATTTGCCATCATATGAAATGCAGCATCGACTATTTCGCTCGACCTGCGCACCGATACAGTGATTAAACACGCGTCACTGTCAGCAGTCCACACAACTCATATTCTACTTTTAACACTTATAAGATGCAGATATGTTCTAACCAAAACACTACGCCTATGATTTCATTCCTGAAGCGCTAATTAAAAAAAAAAGGCATTTAAGTTCTGCACGCTGTATGGAGGGTTGGTTAAAAAGGTCCCTGGAAAAAATGTCCATGCCGAAGCACTGTCACGTAACACGTAATTCCATTTCAAACAGCAAGAGAGAGACTGAAACAAACAAACAAACAAAAAAAAGACAACTTTGGTGTTTACATTTACAAGCACAAGTTAGCCCTGCTGAATTGCTGCTGTCATCCAGAACAGGGGACATTTCCTCCTCCCGGCTCAGTGGGTAGTATCCTTACGGGGGACATGTCTGGCGAGATAAATGAAAAACTGATATACAGGAAAAACAATGAAAACATTTCTCCAGGTAGGGAGTAATCAAAAAGGTTATTTGTGATTTGGAAATGATGACAGAATGCAGGTCCTTTCAACAGTACAATATGAGAGAAGCTAAGCTAGTCTGTTTCGATAACGACGTAAGTATGGGGCATCAGTGGAGAGGTCTGGCCCAACTGTTTGGAGAAGGGATCCTCGCTTATTCCATGGAGCAATTCTGTGACCTTACCAACAGAGACTCATCGTTATAAAAGGTAACAAAGCAAAGCGGCAATTGGGAAAATATACAGCACAGAATTTAAGAAAAATTACAACGGGCGGCTTTTTCGACGGAATGCTATTGTGTGGGAATACCTATCTCCTTGAGCAGAGCCAAAAGACTTCAGAACCTTAACTTATTTTGAAAATATACAAACATTTTTTTTTTACACTACAAAGTTTACAGCAGCGTGCTGCCCAAGCTGTATTGACATTATAGCTGAAAACTGTTACATAATATTACATTGTGTGTACATAAAAAAAAAAAAA
>JARGYV010100250.1:0-14483 GCA_029532675.1 Ornithodoros moubata
AGCAAGTCACAGCGAAGGGGAGTAACTGACACCAAGGGGGAGTAAAAGCTGCAAGTTACTCCTTCGTTACTCCCTTTTTTCTTAGAGTGTGGCAGATAGCATCGAGCACCATGTGGCTGCTTTCCGGGTACACGGAAACAGCCGGAAAGAGTGTGACAGCCCCGGCTGTTGTCAACATATAGCTATACCCATGCCTCGTGCCTAGCACGTGAGAAGAATGTCAGGCAACAACTAGTTTAACATACAAACATATTTTATAACATAAAACTTATCCCAGCAAGCACAATGCACTGAAAGTCGGGTGTATTAGCGGTGAACGGGTCGATCAAGGTTGCTCTTGTAGTTCGCCGCACATCAGAGAAGCAGCCACGAAGAGAGAAGACACTTGACGACCACCCTTTTACACCTGACTTTCAGCACATTGTGTTTGTTGAGATAGTGTTTCGGTTTTCGATTGTGAACGCATCGCTCTAGATCGTGACAGACGTTCACTGCTGCCAACAAACATGAAAATAGAAACTGGCAGTGGGCAGAGCAATTGCGGCAATCTGGCTGCGCTACCAATAGAGAACGACGCGGCGGTGGTAATCCCGATATATGCACTGAGCAACCGACGAAATCACATCAGCGACAAGTTTCATGACGAAAAAAGTCTACACAACACGGCTGTTTTCACTTATACTCAGCAGCGCGGCCGCACGATTCCCCAGAAAGGTTGACGTCCCCCAGTTCCCATACGTAACATCTACGTAACAACTTGAATAACAGCACACACATTTTACAATCGGCACTGCAGGAAAGCGAGGAAACGGGTGCATATCCTCTCGTACATCCTGAACGCGGTCATCGTTAATCTTTCTGGTGCTTCAAACCCATACATAGAGTGACGATGTAATTCCAGCCCTTCTAGTACTGCTCGCTGTGACTGTATTAACACGTCGTTAAGATGCACGTGCTAACTCAAGGCATATTACCATACAATGAGAAGCACATTGATGATGGCCGTGCACGTTGACAGGCAGTGATGCACAATATTCATTACAAGATGTTCACATTAAGGTCCGCAAACTTTCTCTTATATCGCTTTTGTTACTGTCATATTTTCAGCCGGAATCATAGAAACAATGGAGCAATACAGGCAAACTACGCTTTCCCGCCTGCTGTGGTGGTTATGGTGGCTCGTCTCACTTCTACTTCATCCTACCAAGCTTTGGAAAGCGGCGCACTTCTGGTCTAAGATCCAGCTTTGGCTATGCTTCTACTACAACCGTAAGGCTGCGCTTGGTTGCCCCCTGGATACATAGCCTAACGGGAGGAGATACCTGTGATTCATTGTGGCTGATGGTTATTTTATTCCACGCAGGCCTCACATGCAGATATCGTGAAAAGAAGGCCCTAATAGAGTGGGTTCGGAGCCGCGTCCGCAACTATGCTGTGCCCGATGACTTTTCATCTGGTTGGACGGATGGCATCCTCTTGTGCGCTCTACTGGACTCAATGTATCCCGGGTCCTGCCCACGATATGATCTCCTCAACCCGGACAACAGCCTCAGCAATATGCAGCTAGCTTTCATGCTGATCGAGAAGCACACACATATACGTCTGGTGGGTCCCCCTAGCACTAAGCTCACTGTGAAGGGCTATATTACATACAGCTTTCAATGATTACAGGATATAACAGCGGAAGAAGTCGTCGAAGGGCAACCTGGCATCAAGAAAGCTATCCGTTCTATCGTTGCACAGTTGAAGCTCATTTCGGCGAAAAGAGAGTTGCAGAAAGCGCTCGGACGACTTCCTCACTCTGCTGGAGAAATTCAGTACGCACCTAAGCACGAATGTTTCGCCAAGGGCATGGGCCTTATTTTGGCGGTTCGTGGTCGCAGGGCAACGTTCAATGTGTTCACTCGTCCGTCGTACAGCTTTTGCATTGTCGTGGAAATACGTGGGCCAGACGGCAGTGTTTCTAAGCAAACTATCACAAACAAGTCCCCTCGCGTCAAAGTACTGCGCTTGAGTGACTATCGGGACGAGAATGGTTTACTAACTTCTAACGTCCTCATCGAGTACCAAATTTTCCCCGGGAAAATTGCCGTCAAATACAGACCTGTCCTTACGGGTAAACACGAGTTGAGCATAATTTGGCATGGGCAACACGTCATGGGCAGCCCATATGTCATCAACGTTGAAGATTCCAGGGATGAGGATGAACAGTTAACACCATCTCCAACGGGCTCACCTGCTCCTTCTACAACTAGTTTCGACGACGTTGTGCGCGAAGAAATGCTGAGAAGGGTCCAAAGAGCATCTTCGCAGAAGGCTCAGGACTCGCCAAATCAGTCCAAGATGAGAAAGCGACGAATTATAAAACGCATCATCAAGTGCAACGGGAAGGAATTTATTATTGATGGCGACGATAAGGAGGAACTCAAGAAGGTTCTCATGTCGATTTCCAACCATAAGGGTTCCTCCAGGAAACCAAGAGCGCTCACCACGCAACAGAAACCCCAAGCATCAGCGATGTTACCTCACGAGAGACCCGAGACGAAAGCTCCGAACTTTACGAACGACAGTTCGAGAATTACGCCTTTGATGACATCCCCTGAAAGCAGTGCGATGCCTGCACCTGTTTGCAAGGTAGAAACACCACTAATTGTAATATCTGCCGCTAGTTCAACAACAGACGAAGTCAAACACATTGAGCAGCCAGACGCAGCCCGTGTGCTCGACGTCGATGCTACTGGCCATGCCCATGAGGCTGTCGCACATGTATCGCTTCCGTACGGGAACGATCATACTGAAACGATCATAAACCCCTCTTTACCCGCCTCACCTTCCGAAGAAAAACTGGAAGCTGTACCACAGATTAGTAATATATATGAAGCTGGAGCTCATGACCCTCCGACAATCGTCACGACACTCCAGAGAGTCGGTTTTGGAGCAGAGGACATGCCAAGTAAAGTTGGCGATGACAATATTTTATCTAAAGACAACTCGAAACGGCTTTTTCATGAGTTGCCCGTAATTGAAGAAGAAACCGAGAAACGTGTCCAGACAGGCCTTTTGGAAGAGAGCGAAGTGGTACAAACCGTTGGTCAGACAACGGAATGCAGTATGAAGTACGAGTTCAGAATTCATCGATCCAGTGTTACAGTCAACATCCAGACGCCTGGGGAAGAACTAGAACTGCAACACTTGAAAACTGAAGTTAAGCCTGCGGTTATTTTAATGAAGACTGACGAGAAAACAAACGAAGATGCTTTAGTGGAAAGCAAACCTGTACCAATGCCACGAGGTCACCCGGCACGAAAGAGGATTCTAAGAAGACAGTCCACAGCATACGAAGGACCAGTGGAAGACAAAAGAGCAGGACCACCGATTTTGTCTCCGTGCTGCGATACCGAGCCTTCCTCACCATCATCAGTGAAAAATATGATTGAAAGCTGGGAAAAGAAACAGAAGGAACAAATAGAAAATATGTCAGAAAACGCAGCGTCACCAAAGCCCGTGAAACCCTTTATGCACCAGAGCCATTCTTCGCCAAAAGCGCCGGTTCGAAACAAAGTTCGAATGTCAAAAATGTGTGAGGATGGCGAGTCATCGGGTGGAAGTCTCGACGCAGTCGGTGCATCTTGGACGGCACGCCCGGACGTTTATGAAGGTATGTATAAAAAGCCACCTACCAAAGCCCGTCGCCACGCAGTGTTCGCAGATTTTGTGGTTAATCGCTTGTCCTTTATCGCATTTGTCGCAGCTGATGCTTCTTGGTGATTGTCCCAGTAGCTGACAGTGGACGCCCCGAACGGCTCGAGGCGTACAGCGTTCTCCGCTCCAGCTATGCCCGTCTCTTCGGGTACGTCTCTGTTTCGCATGTCTACGAGTTTGTACTGTATCTTGCATTTTCCCTTTCCTTGCATGATCGTTTAACTTCATTTCGCTGAGGCGTGATCAATCAATGAGGCAGCTTTTGTAATCAGCAATCCAGTCACGGCGCGCCTTCTTATCTCGCCAAGGTGTCTGCTTCGCTTTTCATGAGTGTGTGTGTTTCTTCCGTGGCGTTACCTTTCATTAGGGGTAAAAAATTTGCGGCTATTCGATGCACATCTGGTGGCCTAATAATGTGAGATGTTATCAGCATGAGATTATATTACTTTGCTGTGCACGACGCTTTTTCCCCATACGTTTGCGAAGGGATTCAGAAATTCCCTGAAAGCCTTAAAAAAATATTTCCGCTACAGATCTTTTTTTTTTTTCATATGTTTTGTCGTAACAAATTGAGTAGAACGTAAGGAATATTGTCGTGTACCTGTCATGTGCAGAAATGCACGCGTAATGGAGACGGAAAGATTTACGTGCATTTCATCCATTCACTCTTACATCATGTCTGCTCACATGAGTTATAAACTCTTAATCCCTACGACTAACATTATGGCAAGCACGCCTACAAACTTAAAGCCTACCATGGACACAGTCACAATGACTGTGCATCTTCTATTTCGCAGAAGTCCTCGTCCCACCAGTCAGAAGCCAATGGCCAAATATACGATACAACATAACCCGTCCTAATGTGCCCAGCAAGCGAGCTTCTACTTGCTCAGGTATCGTTGCCCTCCACAAAAGCAAAGGACGTGCTAGGTCCCAGGGCCTTCACTCGACATTTCCGCGTCCAGCAAGCGGCAGGTCTACCTCAAAAGAGAAAGTACCAGACAACCAATTCTGGCACGTCCTCAAGGACACTAAAGTACACAGCACAGAAGGAATGGTATCGCTGTTACCCGTTGCGGACGGCAGTTACGCTGAAAGAAGCATAAGCACTGACTTACTGTGCGAGTTGAGTCAAGAGTACATCGACGACGAGATACTAAACGATGGAACGCTCCTCTTGGATCGCTACACAGCGTTTAAAGACAGCAAGGCATACAGCGATGTTGTTGCCCGTATGTACTCCACTGATGAACTGCATGAACTGTTGGAGGCGTCGAGTTCTCACCCAGAGAACTGCGTCGCACTGGGTTCGAGGCTATACTTCGGTCAAGTAGGAAGAAAGAACTATTTTCAGGTACCGCTTGTGCACTGAGAGGGATGCCTTGCAATAAGAATCCTTTGCTGAGAACAACTATTCAATCCTTCCAGGTAGATGCTTCACGTGCTGGTGTAGGCCCTATTTCAGTTGGCATCCAAGGTCCCACAGAAGGGTCTGTCATCAAAGTGTCAGTCAGTTACTCTGGACTGGGAAACTACACAGTGATGTACAAAGTCGCCGAACCTGGGTACTACATAATTAACGTAAGGTGGGCTGATTGGCCTGTACCTGATAGCCCATATATGTGTAAGATATCTGCCTAGAAATCTTTGGACAACTTACTTTGAGTTGGGTTGCCATTTCACGAGAGCCATTTGTCAGTGTGAGTGAATAATTGTTGTTATTGTTTTTAAGATGCCAGTACTGTAGATAGATGAATGAAAGAAGCTGTCCTTTTAGCTAGGCTGTGTTGTTTTTCACTTTATTGTGTGTGTGTGTGCATGTGTGCCCACAAATGCCAATATTTATAGGCTGAGAGAGAAAAAAAAATGAAGCAGAGGAGACACCATTTTTCACTATGCGCTATTTTGTATATAGATAAATGTGTTATTTATTTCTCCAAACACTGCTTTAATACAAATTTAGTCGAACTTAATACATGCAGTGAGGCATGGAGAGATCAGAGTTCAATGCCTCTTCCTCACTCACAATGGTTCCCAAGCATGCTTCCTAGCTATGCCACTGCATACAGTTATTGTTATGCACACTGAAGAATACCCAATTTTTTGCAGGTTAGGTGTGCCTTAAATAAAAATATTTTGAGAAATCAATACACCATTTTTAAAACACAAAGGGACAATACAGTACATGGTTGAAAAGTGCGCTCTTAAGGTTAGCTATTAATTTTTTAATAGCTTAGAGAGTTATATGTACATAAAAATCTAGAGAGGAACAGTAAGTTTATATAAACAGGTGTCTAAATAGAGCAGTGAAAAGAAGGGCCTTTAAACATTTCTGGAAGCTGTCCTCTTGTCCACCTGCTTTTGTGAATCACTGGAAGAATTAAAACAGCTCCTGCCTGGATGTAAAGCTGCTCTTCGTGCTTGAGAGTTGACGTGTGACGTGACTAGCACATTCAGTATCTTCTAACTAGACTTGGCTGTTTCCACAAAGCTCCTGCACATGTGCTTTGTAGAAGACAAAACAAGGCGTAGAGGAATGAAGTAAGACTAGAATAATTTATGCCACATACATATCCCTCAACAAATTAGCTTACTGCATCTCTCTGCTCTTAGAAAAAAAACAACATTTCTCATCTTTTCAGAGCCCATGAAAACCATGAAGTAAATGTGCAATCTCTGCAAATTTTGGTCTCCTAAACAAATGAGAGCAACTCAGCCGCATCAAGAAATGAGGTCCCCATAATCCGATTAGTATTTCCATACAAGCTCAATGTCACCAGCAACATCAGCACTTGTCTGTTTGGTACAACAACTAGCTGCTAGAACTGTTGCAGCATACTTTTCAATGCAAAAAAGAAAAGAAAAGGAATCTGTAAATAAAAATAATTATGAAACTAAGACAAAGCCACTCCAGGAAGCTCTATAATACATACAGTGTGTGGCTGACAAGCCAAAAGCTACCATAACACCATCCTTTCTGAAATAAATAAAATATACTGCCTATGTCAAGTTAAATACAAACAAAAACTTTACAATGGTGTCTACAGAGGAACACAGACATTTGGCAACAAGCTCTGACTGAGCCAGCAACACTGTGACTGTTCCAAGTTGCTCTGAAGAAACACGGTTCTTCCCATTTCACAAGTACTTTTCACAATGGCACAGTTGCAATGCTGCACATCACTTCCATTGTTTTCATTTCACTTGTACTTCATGGTCCAACGAACACCGTGCAGCAAATTTTACCGGTGCAGGGATGAGGGATCGGGTGCCACTGGGCGTAGTTGGTGTCCTTGGCTTGTAGCTGAAGGGCGACACAATGGCTGATGCAGGGGAGGAAGCCTTGGACTCAGTTCCGCCAGCTGCTACTGTTTTTGGGCTCTGCAGGTTTGGAATATTCGAGCTAGGGCTCCTGAGTCCTACAGTAGTTGGCCTACAACCTTCTTTGCTGCCACGTGACAAGGAGGGTGAGACCATAGGACATGCCACCTTGCTAGTGCCCTGCCTTTGTCCCATAGCAGGCAGATCGTTAGAATTTCTAAAGAGGCCTGTTGGACGGACAGCCGGCTTTCGAACGGACTGTGGCCGATGGGTGGTGTCCACGTTATCTGACCGAGCCTTGGATAAACCACCCTTGGGTGCTGTTTCAGCCTTGTCACTGCCCACGTCTGCTAGCTTCTCGAAAGTAGAGCTCCGACAAAGGGGAGGCGGTGCTGCTGCCTGTTCGGGGCAGGTAGACCTATGTAAGAAAGGGCAAGAAGCTATTCACCTACAGTCTTAGTTAAAATATTCAAACTTGGCAATAGTGGCTATACTTAGCTATTCAGCATGAAGTTATACATATTCTCACAATGTCTCAAGAATGTGGTAAGCTTCACATAAATATTGACAGACCATGAGAAAGATATTAGCCACGATCAAACAAAACCTATTCATGGTACCTTAAAAGGACAAGGTAACGGACACATTGCAACTAATGTACAACAGTATAGGGCCCCCATAAAAATTCAATAATGCATTACACTGTGGGGAGAATCTGCAGATACAGTTTACAAGTAGGGCTTTGGCTGCTCCTCAAGGGCCAAACAAATAAGAGTCAATGAGGGAAAGCAGAAGGGTCGTAATCTGAAGACCGCAGATGACTGCCAGACAGGCTGTGCTAACACAGTTTCAACAATAGGCTGATCTACCACTCACAGATGACCAAAGCAGAAATGTGAAGGGAAAGAAGGCATGCTTGGACTATGGTCCGTACGCATGATACATAAACAAATTCAGAGACATATAGAGCCTGCGAATGTCTCCAGAAGGTTGCATCTTAGCTTCATTTTGGCTTCATGTTCAGTACAATTGCCAGTGCCATCCTAGCACTGTATCTTACCTGTTTCCTATGCCTCCTTTCTTAGCAGCAAGCCTTCCTTGTCCCGCAGAAGCTTCTCGTGTGGCAGGACAGACCTCTTTCTTTGATGTGTCTTTCCTCCAGAGTGAAGCAATTCTACTAGCTACAGCATCCTTCTTCTTTAACACAGCTGGCTTTCTGGGTACAGAGCCAGCACTGGAACACGACTGAGATGCCAAACTTGTAGCACTGCCAGATCTCTGTGTCCCCACATTTCCAATGCCTCCGCTGCTCCAGCTGCGGGCATATGTTGCTCTCCTGTCTGCCCCAGCTTTGCCTACACTGTTGGAGCTTGGCGACAGAGGTATCGTTCTTCGTTTCTGGGCCATAGAGAGAGTGTTGCGACCCACACTTGGTGCAGTGGAGCTCTTCCCAAGTCCCTTTCTTAGAGTAGGAGCTGTGACTGTTTTAGTCGCAGACGTGCGAGGAGCATTTTGACACTGCCTAGCTGGAAGCGGCGTATCTCCTGTAATTTTGTCGGCTATATCCTGGATCGAGGCGGTTGGAGATTCTTTCGTGAAAGTTCCCTGCCTTACTAATGGGGCTGGAGCTGCCGTGCCTATTCCTTCTAGCACTTTCGCATCGACGCTTTCCAAGCTCTTTGGCCTGGTAGCTGCCTTCGTAGCAACACCTGATGTGGCTTGCTCGTTACAAACCGTAGGTATCTGTGTGCTAAGCCTTGAGCTGGACTGCCGCCCACCTGGTGAATTAGGTGCAGTCCACACAAATCTGTTGGGTGACGCGCTTTTAGGCGTCTTCGAGCCTGCAGATGATGATCTCTGATTCTGAGACGCTCGTAGCGCCGAAGCCTTAGTATGCTTTATAGGCGTCGAAGTAGGGGATGGTGACTGCGACTGCTTGGGTGAGCTTGTCCTCCTCAGCTGCAACGGCTGAGGAAGACGGCCTCTGCCTCGAATTCCAGGTGGTTGCACTATTTTCTCAGCTTCTTTTTTTTCTTGCATTTGCTTAATAGTGTCTCTGTTCAGTGGTTTTACGATTCGTGGCCCCTTCGAAGAAGACGGTTTGCATTCTTCACCTTTGACATCATCCACGACTTGTTCAATTATTTCTAATATTTCTTCGGGATTCTCAATGTCCGAGTCGTTTGAAACAAGCGAAAAGGTCTCGTCTTCTAGCCTGTAATTGTAGCTACTAAGCGACAGGCCATCTGGCAACATACCAGTCATGTCTCTCAAGGTGCCGCCACTGATATTGTCTTTCTGGTTGCGTTTTTCTGGGCCTGCATCAAGTATAAATGTGTGGTCGTGGCCTTCTATGACAGAATCTTGAGCAGCTGCATCATCATCACGTTCAAAAGGTTCCGAGTCGACGCATGTACTGACCAGATTTTCTGTGCTATCTCCGAGGTATTCCTCCCTCAGCAGTGAAGAAACCTGAGGTACTTTCAGGGTCTCAGTGGAAGGCAAGGGGGTGTCCTCGTCTTTCGGAAGATCCTCGTCGTACTCAATATCGGAAAGAAATCCGTCCGACCCCAGTTCCGTAATGTCTTCATAGGTGACCTCGTTAATATCGTTATATACAGATGGAGGTTGAACATGCTCCAGCATCTCAGATGTCCCACTGCTGCTTCGTACGCTTCCATTCATGATGCTATTTAGCTCTCGTGTGTAAACATGAGCTAAATTGGCTGCTGCGTTCAAGCGCTCTGACATGTCACTGCCACATTTTCCCTTCTCACCTACGGCCTCCGGTGGGCTGAAATTTTCTTCGTGGCTGCTTACACTGTCGAGGCTGGCACAGCTACCGCTCAAGGACAGGTCATCCATAGTCGACGGCGGATTTGCCCGCTCTAGGTCATCAGAGTGTCCATTTCGGCTTCGCAGGCTGAGGCTCTCAATGGAGCCCATGATCGAAGGGGGACCAACGAATTCGAGAAGGTCAGAGTCAGTACCAGATTTAGGGGACTCTTGGGAGCCTCCAAATCCGTATCTTATCCTTCCAGGCAGCCGACTCTTTCTCGTTTTGTGACCCTTCCCATTTTTACCATTTGAAGAGACGTTATCAGACAAACCACTGCTCGTCATGCTCATCGACAGCAAGTCACCCATAACAGAAGGGGGCTTTGTGTTCTCAAGGTCAGAAGCACAGCTTGTTGTACTTCTCATCATTTCGTCATCTGTAGACCTCAAGATTCTGAAATCATTTAGCAGCTCCCTAACACGAGGTGGGCTACGTTTAGGTGGTTGGACAGGTACCTCATCGCGGCCGTTTCTTGCAAGTTCGGATGGGAGCGGGCCGCCTGTTGATGTGGAAGATGAAAATGCCTTCACTGTGGAAGACGTTTGGCTTGCACTACTGGATGGGTTCCACGTTACATCACCACCACTGTGGACACTGTTGTCAGCAGCACTTGGCAAAAGATCATCACCAGTGCTCTCTCTGTGACTTTTTTCTTTTGCTCTTTCATCTTCTTTTCCTTTCTCCTCAATGTCAGACGTTGGATGTATCTGACTAGGAAATGCCACGCTGGATTCAGTCGTTCGCAGTTGAACAGCCCCACTGTCTCGATGTTGTACACGAGCCTTTACTCCTGAGCATTCCCGGACTGAGGCTGCACTTCTACTCGGAGACGAGGACACAGATCGTCCAGACGTGCTGCCCTCTGTGCTACTTGAGCGTGATCGTGAGGATATCGACACATTGGGGGATGTCCCTGTTGATGAGGATCTCATGCAGTGTTTCACTATGCGCTGACCGTGCAAACTTTTTTGTGCTAGAGACTCCATCTGGCGAGAACCTCCATGACCAAGAGAGGCTCTAATTGGTGGGGCTTCTCTACATGTTGATGAATCACCTGAAAATGAAGTACAGCACATGACGCAGTTTGCGTATGATGTTGAATAACATATGTAAAACCTTATGTTAAGGGATAAACCCACTAAAACTGATTTCCACATTGTAGACAAATTAGGGTAACACCTGAAAAGACTAGACTGACGAGAATATATCTGGACATTGGATATTGCACTAGATCGCAACTCAAAACTCACCTTGACCAGACATCTGATGTTTTTGAATTTTGAACATTTTACAGCCATATGGCAGACAATGTGTAAGTGAATGTCACAAACAGCAGTGTGCTTGAAAACACAAAACATAGACATCTGATGGCATGCAAGGAAGCCATAACATTTGATTAGTGGCCAGGGTCAATGTGTATCTTCTAACAAACATCTCTAGAAGTGCTCACAGAAACAGTGGAGAGAAGTCCTCCAAGGCACATAGTTAACACTATGAGCGAACATTTTCTTCGCGAATACCAGCATGAAACTTCTCTATCATACAATACGTGAATTTCTATGCACACTAGTGCTAGAATATGCTCTGAAATTGCTCTTACGAGATTACTGGTCACTTCAAACAAAACATTCACACTTCGACCAAGGTTTGGCAAGAAAGCAAAAAAGCTGCACTAGGCAAACGTAGAATCTAGTTATTTATCAGCACTTTCCGGGATGTTGACTGCGTTGGACATACTGCGCAATGTTCTCCTGGAATGACTGCTTTCTCAAAGTTCTGCTTATGGAAAACTCCCATTGCATGCACTCTATCTGGAAGTTGCAAGCACAAGGTGAAAACTGACTAATAAATCAGTGCCACAGACTAGGACACAGAAGGAAAACTCGTTGTCATTAAACAAGCTCTCGACTTTCACTAGATCAAAATCCATTACAAGTTCCGAAGTAGGCCTTATGCTATTGCTCCAGCACTAAAAAATCTAGTATAAAATTACCAATAAACAAAACTGCCCCCTGTTGCCAGTTCACAGAGAAGAGCATACAGTTCCCGCATAATTACACATTCTACAAGCGCCCATATAAATCTTGTTAACTATGCCTTTTCGAAATGCACCTACCAAATGCAGAATTCCAACCCGCTGCAAAGCTTTGTTCCGAGTCACTTGAAATGGTAGCTTCCGATAACTGCAGTTCAGAAGTGCCGTCTTGCTGATGCCCCGCATCACCACTATGGTCATAAAGGTGCTGCCCTGACTTAACAGCGAGACATGGCTTTGAACCGCTTTTCTTTTTTCCAAATATATAGTCGTGCAAGGATGGCACAGCAGGGGAGTGTCCATATCCACAGCAGTGGGCTGTAGGACGTTTGGAAGCGGCTGATGCCAGCTGCGCAGACCTCGAGCACGGTTGCCCCATGCAGTCTCCTGAGCAATTTCCTATCCCCTTTGCCTCTGCCTGGTCAGGTAATGAACGTGCCACTAAATGGACTTGATCCGCTTCACTGTGCTGGCGTGAAAGGAAGGATGACGAAATGCTGTCAGCCCCACTGCCATGCCCCAGGATGGAAGAGCTTTGTGTGACATTGTGTGCAGCAGGGTGCTGGATGATATGTGCAGGAGCAGAAGAGCACTGGGTCAAATTCTCTTTTGATGTTCGTGGCACCGTGCTTTTAACTGGTATGCCGCTGCTCCTGTTGTGCGGTGCCGTGAGACTGCCCATTCTGCTGATCTGTGAACCATTGCTGCTTCGTGAACTGTTAATTTCTGGTATCTGGAACAATTAGTCGGCAGATTTTGTGGAACGTGATCTGTAACAATTTCTGTAGCAAAATTTCACACGAATCGTACAGTTCATTTGACTCATTCCCTTTGCACGTAAAAGCTATGCTATCCGATGTAGAAGAAACTGTTGGCTGGATAAAAAATGGAATTTCCTTTGACTTTTTCTACTCGGTTATGCAATGCTTTATGCTATGCTATGCTCGTTCTTTACCCCCTGATGCCTTTCGTCTACACACCCTTTCAGTCTAGTCAGCTACAAGCACAACAAGAAAAACCAGTGCACTTACCTCAACTGCAGCACACTTTTCAGGAGGTGGTGCCTCTGTGTCTGGAATGCATTCATCACTTGTACTGCCACATTCATTTTCTTCTTTTTCCTCATTTTCCACTTCTCTCAGCTTATTTGGATGTCCAATGGTCTCCTCCATTGTATCTTCCAGGCTCGCCACATCTGTTAGGATCACAATATCCTCACTGCTTTCTCTGTGCCTGCTTCTCCTCTCTGATGCACCAAGAGACCTATAAAACAATGCACCTGGCTCTTCCACACCATGCACATGATGCAAGAGATCACCGTTCCTCTTGCCACTGTCAAACGGCTTCTGACCGTTCCGACAAACGTCACCATTTTCTGAAGAGCCACAGTGTACCCCACTAGTGCCTAAATCTTCCTCGTTGTCTGCCTCTTCCACATCCTCAAACTCCAGAAGACTAGTCGTTCCATCTGCACCTTCGTCTCTGGACCGCCGCCTCTGATGGAAACGTCTGCTATTACTCGCTTCAAGGTGAGACATTTCGGCGATATTCCTGTTACTCGCCACCCCTACTGGTGGTGTGATGTTGGCATGCTGGGCAACGGCCAAGTTCAGGTTCATACCATATGAAATAACATCCTCCTCGTCATGAACTGGTGGGTGCCACTCTACCCTGCTGCACCTCTCTAAACTGTACCTCCCCAACTTGTGACGTCTCGTGAAAATGGATCTCGGAGGTCTAAAATGTGTCGGTTCACTGTGCGTGCTTCCAATGCTGTCCCTGCTGTCAGATCGTGGCACACGGTCACCACTCACGCTGTGATACATCCGGCCTGGTAAGTACGGCCGAGACCGGTCGAACCCTCCTTGCGACAGATCTTCCCCAAACACAAACCGCCGCTCGACTGTCGGGCTTGTCTGTGGACTGTCGATATTATCGCAAGTTTCTGCCAGATTTTCATCTATCTCTGTTTCTAAGGCTCTCTGCTTGCGAGCCAGCAGCGACGGAAGGTTGTCGTTGCCATTGTCGTCATCGTTGTTGTTGTTCCGCCCGTCACAGTCACCCCCAACAATTTCCTGCTTCAGTGCATGTTTGACAGAAAGTAAATTCTTCAGTGCAGCAGAGCTTCCCATGGATATCATGCGATGCTTTGAATGCACGAGGTTTCGTAGCATGCCTACAGCTCCCATCTGCCACAACGTGGTCTGGTCCTCTATACAGTGGGCGGAGAGATTCCACAGCGAGCCACACGCATTACTAACCACGGTGAGACTGGGAGAACTTAACTGCTGCAGGAGTACCTGAAGGCAACTGTGCTTGCGAAGCACTGCTCTGTGTTCTTCATGAAGAGCGATGTAGCTGGAGATGTTACGAAGTATTCCTCCACCATTTTCGACAATAGCAAGAGTCTTGGATTGGCTGCGGTAAGTCAACGTACTTACTAGGAAGGCCAAGGCACCATCCACTGCACAGATATCTGCCTGCACCAGTAATGAGATGAAATTATTAAATACATACGACTCACAGAACCTAAATTCAGGACAACAACCACACTGAGATTAGTTTTATTGGGACAAGTAAGTGTAC
>JARGYV010100250.1:14497-26824 GCA_029532675.1 Ornithodoros moubata
GTAAGTGTACCTTGTTTGAGGTGCAGTGCGCAGATAAGTTCCAGAGCGCTGAGAGGATACTTTTTAGCGTAGACTCCTTGTTTGCTTCCATTGATGCCTTCATGAGCAAAGACACTGCGCCGACTTCTCGCAAGGTCTCACGACTTGTGGAATCTGCCCTCCAAGATAGGTTGCGAAGAACACTTGCAGTAACCTGAAGAACCAAAAAGTGTTTAATAATAAAGTAAATCCCCCCATATCGAAGCCACTTTATTCCTATTAGCACTTTATAACAGTTGAGACCTGTCTCAAATCTTCACTAGGTGAATGTAGCTGTGCCACTAGTGCTTGCATGAAGGGCTTCATTGAGCACAGAAGTGCCTTGTTTGTGCCATCCCCAAACGTTAGGTTGGTGAGGGCCATCCCTGCGTAGCGTCTAAGTGTTATGCAATAGTGGTCACTTGTGCCTCCATGGCACTCGTGGTCCACCTGGATCAATTCTGCGATAGCCTGTAAACCACCTGTAAAAGAAAAGGAAAGCAGCTGAGATGAGTGTTCTCAAAAAAGTTCGCACATAGCACACATTTCTACTACAAAACGTATTTATGTCCATGTACAAATACCGCACAGCAACACACCTAGTTGGCACATAGCATGCCTGTGCTCTTCGTCAAATGACAACTTCATCAACGCCGCTATTGCTGGGCCAGGATGTTGATCACCTGTATCTGGAGCAGGAAATGATGACACTATTAGAACAACTTGACTACAGGAAACCGGTATGGTCTTACAAAGCAGAAACAAATAACCTGTGCATTTCCAGTTATGATTGTTCAAACCCCCCTGTACCTCCATATGCCATACTACTGCTTATTATAAAAGCACTGTTCAGCAGCATCAGATGATGTCTGATTCTCCTAAAGTTATAAGCCCATTTCATTTTGGCACATATTTAAAAGCAGCTTGTACTGTTTATGTACTGCTTGCCACATACAGATGTAAGAATCTCCTCTGCTACGCAGCCAACCTGAAGGAAGTATGTTAGTTACGTATAAGTACATACATAACTTACTTCGGGATCTGTGCACATAAAACCCAGAAAAATCACTGCTGTCAAAGCACGATCACCATGTCAGTACTCTTTGATACAGAAACTTCTTCACAACAAAGTTTTATACACAAAAGAGCGCACTTATTAGACATACTATTAGTAGTCCAAACACATTTTTACAGCACACCAGCAACAAAACCTACCATTTTGGTTGACCTCCACAATTCCCGCCTCCATGTCACGCAAATAGTCACAGTAGTCCCTAATCTGTTCCAACAGCCGCAGAACACGTGCTTCGCGCCTTCCTTGCTTGTCGTCTGGATGAGCGTGCACCACATTATGCAGTGCTTGTCCAGCTCTGCTGCGTAATTCACGAATGACTTGGCGTTGTTCAGTGGATGCTTCTTCTTCCTGTGCTCGGGCCTCTCGCTTTTTGGACCCACCATGCAAGAGCTGAATGAGCAGTGGAAGGCATCCTGCATCCAGTTACAGTATCTCATAAGCAGGCGTTTATGTGCTAGATTTAATTTAATAAAAAAAGCCATGTTGGTAAATTCTGTCATCATATAGTTTTAACAGAAAACACAGAGTGAGTACAAATGCCCATACAAAGGTTGATCGTTGCACACATCAAGTGCTCACATGACACCCCTTGTGTTCATTCCGTTAGTATTCTTTTCCACGAACAGACATGTTTTCCAGGGTCAGTACTTATGAATGACATAGGGTGAGTTAGGGTTGCAGACTCAATGTTTGTTCTACTGTAGGTGTCTCGTCCCAGTTCTTACTCTTTTAAGGACATCAGGTAGTATCTCGATAACTCGCTTTCAGTTAGTCGTGAGGTTACCGCAATCCTCTTATGTCCACAGCCAGCAGTTCCCGTTTTTTCTTGACAACCAAGATGGGCAGAAAATGCGGAGATCTTTGAACTATGTTAGCAAAAACTGGCACTTCAAGCTGTCGAGCAACGAAGGTGGTGACGCAAATATAGCGAAGTGGTTACAATCATCCACCATGTGCATTAATGTAGCATTCACTTCCACTATGAGTACCGGCTTTGCCATGTTCCCTAGGACATCTGCACAAAGTGTCACACTTGCTGTGACCTTGCACACATCTGCAGCAAACCTACGTTAAAGTTTGATTGAGCACAACTTTTCGGTCTACGTTGAAGTCACTGGGGCTATTGTGCACACTAACCCATGTTACGTAGAGCTGAAGAAGAGTAGTAAATTTATGGTTTCAATGGAATACGAATCAAAGAACAGACTTTTCTAACAGCAACGAATCAAAAACTTCTTAATATAACGTTAATTTATTTATTGCGAGACAATAAAAGCAATAAATAAAAGGTCATATGCAGCTTTCCACACATGTTCATGTTGTTCCAGCAGAGCCAAGTGAAAGTCACTGCAAAATTTTGGCTCAACCAGACTTTGCTCTGCAAGCTCTAGGCTGGGCAATACTCTTCATTCACAACAGCACTCACAGCCAATGGAAATAAGCATTCTCTTGTATGTGTAGCCGGGACTACACTGCATGCCCTTGCTGCTTTTGCAAGGGTGGGGAACTCAAACTTTTTACTTGTTCTGCACAACTCTGGTGGACAGAGTTCCTCTACATTACTGGCTTTGTCAGGTACTTATGTTGCTTCCCTGTGTGGTTGTGTTGAGTTGTATTGATGTATTGAAGCATGTCTGATGTTTTGGTTGATTCTTGTGCTAAGGTTCCGCTTCTGTTTTCAACTTAGAAGTAAGCTGGAATGTTTTGAATAGCAAGGTGTTTGCTCACTTCTTTTCTGCAAACAATATGAAAAACATCCTCGTAACGGATGACCAAAGCAGTAGTAAGTATGCGAGGCTAGAACCAGCCCGTTACTTTTGGCTGCGTTTCCAGAAGCAGTTTTGTTTTTCATGTCCACACTGTCTTGCACTGTTATTTTCATTTCTAACTGCTCATACCAACTCGGGTGGCATTTTAAATGACTGGTTATCAGAGCATTTTTACCGGCAACTCGCACATGAATTAGGATGGTGCAAGCTTTGAAAATAAATTCCGCACCGCACTTCATCCTGGTTAAGGTAGACATGTAAACCACTTCACCGAAATCCAATGACACGGCATACAAAGGGCGGCGTCCAGCAAATCCAAGAAACACTTAAACTGGACATGACATCAAAACACTTGTTCACAGTTCATCCTAGTTGACAACAATTCAGCCAACTCAGTGCCCAGTGACCCAGCTGCGTGAACTTTGCTAGCATCACAGACAAGCCCGAATGGAGGCGTGGCCGCGTGGTAGTAGTTTCAAATTCGATAGCTTCAGCAAGAGATCGGAGTCCTGGCCGAATTCTGACTTTAACCTTACCTTCATATGATCGTATGACCGTACTGCATAGTATATTGCTCACATAGAAATGGGGCAGTAGTCTGCCACATTATCATTACTGTATACGTGTGTGTGTTGCAGAGTGATAATATGTCTGGCAGAAGAGGTGTGGTGCGGATGTTGCTGAGGCATTCTGATTTTTTTACCTTACGGCACATTTCATATCCACCGCGAACTGTAGGATAAACCACATCTATGCCAGAAAAAGCAAAAAATGATTTGGTGGAAAATAAGCAATCTCTAAATATACGGTATGCATATATTATTCTGTATAAATCTGTAAAATCTAGCATGATCAAACGAAAAGATTTTAAAAAATTATGGTCGCTCAAATAACATTTGCAAATTATGTTGATAAATAATTTGTATTAAAAGCAACTGTGAAAAATAAGCCACAACTGCAAACAAGCAAACAATCATGCTCGACATCATACAAATGCAGGCAACCAACCTCACTGACTTGATACGGTTATATACTAGGGTTGTGAATACTACAATTATCAGATGGTAGATCAAATATTCTCGAATATTCAAGTTTACTGTGCTTCATTTGCTTGAAGATTTTGCTTCAAATGCTTGCAGAGATAGGGAGCACCGTACAATTATCCAAAAGGAACAGTATTTCCCGAAAGGACAACAAGGAAGCAGGCGAGCTTATGTCGACAAACATCTACGATAAACCTTGAGATTTTCCTGTTCCCCCTCTTAGGGTTTGTCACGGAAGTATTTTGCTGTTGTAATAACTTGTTTCATCTACATTGCAGGAATGCTCAGCATTGCAGTAAGCAAGAAAGCATACCACAGAGCTCACCTTCGCAAGAGCTAATTTTTATTTAAATTCCTAATTTCAGTCAAATATTCTCAACTGGTGCTGCAGGAATACACAGTAAATAATAACACATTTTATCGCAACACTTTCATGCGGCAAACTTTTTTTAGATCTCTTTCAGATACAATATGGCAAACAATAACTTCTCACTATAAATTTAACTTGCCTGATTGCCTCATTGCAATGCAGCTTTCTTGGGATCCTGACATGGTGAGGAGTGTCCTGCTGAGATCTTCTTTGTCATGAGTTCCCAGCATAGACAGGAGAGAGTAGACCATTTCGACCTGAGAACAGGGCAAAGTTCACCACAGTGAGAACACTTTGGCAAACTAGCAAACTCACACTGCACATAACTGACTTTATTTATACTATTTTGGAGCAGATGTAGCTGAAAGGGCATTAGACTGCAATGATGATAACACGTGCAAGATATCTGAACACCAAAGTATTCAGTAGGCTTTACTGCTTTCTGAATATAATGCTATACTGATCAGAGAAATGTTTACACTTACTACTTTCACACCGTGAGAAGCAGAAAGTGATAAAATTGCAAAGGTGCAGGCAAGCTGGTGGATGAAATCCATAGTGTAAAAAGCCTGAACTTGGGCGACAAAGAGAGACATTTTTTCGTCCCCTTCCCATCACCCAAGCTTAGGTTTTTAACGCTATGGAAGCAGAAAGTAATCACAGGGATTGCATACTTTGTACAGGGTAATGGCACCAACTAACTAAGCAGTATCTATCCATATTGGATGCGAAAATGCAGGTCAGTTACAGTGCATATGTCAAACACGTTTTACACGGCACTTCTAAATGTTGAGTGAGGTACCTTTGTACTAAGGCGATGTACTTGTGGTCTCCTGGGGCCATAATAACTGGCGCTCATCCCAGGTCCCAAACTCATTGGTGCCATTGGGTCACATTCAACTAGACCGTGCATAGGGTCTCCAACTTCTGGCGTTCCAAATGTTGTTGGCAGGCTCCTCCACAGAACTGATATTATGAGAAAAAAAAAAGCGTCATTATTGTCACAGCAATCATTTTAGAAGCACAGCTGCATTCGTGAGGCTGTGCACATATGGCTTCCAACACGCAAGAAGGGTAGCTTCAGCAGGTTCAAAGCATCAGCTCAAGGATGAAAGCTTACATTTGAGGAAAGGTGGTGTGATGCATATGATTACATTAGCCATCTCCTGATGCCAATAACACAGTGTAATTTATAACTTGAGAAAATACCATGCCATAAAGGTACCATGACTGCTGTAGACTCTGTCAGATCCAGTTCGTGTACTGCAAGTTAGAGCACTGCATGGGCCCCAGCCTGCCCAAAAGCCCATGTCCTGCCTGGCCCACAAGCAGAGCCAGGTTGCGTTGATCAAGTATGTGGGGGTGGTGGGCCCAGGTCGAGCTTGCGTCTACAGGTTGTGAGCTCAGGCCTGACCTTGATGGGTTGGAGTTGGGCTATGCTATGTTTGGGTTGCTGACCTACATTTTCCATTCAAATGTGTGTAACAGCAAAATCGGGGTTCCCCTAAAGCGTGACGACCGAACCCGAAAGATGTATCAGCGTCTCATTCAGAGTACCACTCGGTGCCTGAGTCCTGCAACAGCTGGTTCGGACTATGTATAAGCCGGTTGTTTCAAATTGCTTGCACTTAGGCTTTTATTAAAAGGTACAATGACACACGGAGGTTTCTACCACTCCAGTTACGCTTTTGTCACATTAGTTACATTTCCTTCACAGACGGAAGCCCATTGATCACAAAAAGAGTGTGCAATTAGAATTATTGTTAGATTTAAAATGAGGACAATAAAGACAGTATTGAACACCGAAACGAATTTTCAACTTCGCACCACATTGCCATAGCATGCCAACACAAGCACCAAAAATTTCTGCTTTGCAGTGTGCGCTTTCCTCATTCTGCTCAAATGGGATAGGCCATTAAGTCCAAATTTTGGGGGGCTTGGTCCAGGCCTAGGCCAGGTGTGCAGGCCAGATCGGGTCAGTCAACCCACAACTACCTTCAGGCACGGAGAGGCCCAGCATATAGTCACCAGGCCGGGGCCAGTTGGGTACACTTTGGAAGCACCAGGCACGGCTCAGGGCCAGGATGAAGAACGTCGGACTTAGGTCCAGAAACCCGGCCACTGCAGTGCTCTACTGTAAGCCTCTTCTGACAACTCTAATTTCAGGCCACTATCAAATAATTCCGAGCATGATGGTGGCATCTGTTGCCAACAAAATAAGTCAATTCATAGTTTCAATGGCAAGAATGAAGAAACATATGAACTGAAAACAGTGACTGACAAAACTGGTACCCTCTAAAGCAGAAGATAAGAAAAAAAAAAGGTAACCTCTTTCTCCCATCCAGTCATCCTGGTACAATGAGGTTAAGTCCAAATCTCTGTGTTCAACCCCTGGTGGCCCAACGCTGTGCCTTGAGCCCCTCACACATGGGGTTCGTTCTGTCGGGGAATGTGGCAGCACCTGCCATACAAAAAAAAGAAAAAAGAAAAAAAAAAAAGCCAGATCTCAAAGTAAGCCAACGAAGACATGACAGCAACTGTACACTCTACCACATAGAAGGGTCCTTCAAATTGTCGCTTAACTGGTCAGTTACACATGAACAAGCAAAACCATTGTTCACGGTTCAAGGCAAGGCGAGGCATGATTATTTTGCTCAAAGAAAGGGGATAATGATTGAGATTCGACAATTACACAATTATTTAGTGGTTCAATGAAATAGAAAACATGAGACACACTTTACGTCGACAAATGAATCTGTGCATGGCAACCTTCATACTGACAGGCACAGATAAGTACATTTTCTCTCTTCGATATATTTAGAATGAAGGCCCATTGTGGACATGCCCAACATATCCAGCAGAGTAAAGTGACGGATGCAAAAACTATTGAATGGTCAGAGTGGCTTTTCGTATCCAAATGAACTATCGGAGAAGAGTAAACGAGTCCCCGACCATCATTTTAGGCAACAGTGGGGTACGTTATAGTTCAAAATTGCCAATGGCAGGATGCCACCTGAGCCAAGAGAGATTTCTCCACCTGAATTATGTGACAGAAAAGCTTTCTCATGCACAAATCTATGGAGAGGAAAGACATCTTAGGGACATATCCTTAAACATGAGGGCTGTGGTCAACAGCATGCCAAAATGCCATGTACAATCAATCCTCAATATGACACTTGTTAGTATGATGTCCTCACTTTATGATAATTTTTCAGGGCTACAGTTTGTTCCTGATGGAGGCCCTGTGTAAACTCTCCTGGTTATTGTGATAACTTGACAATCCGATTATGACCAAAATTCTGGAGACAGATTGGGGAGGACATGTGTACCCTTTCCCTGTCATTGTGACCATCCCCCATTGACAGAGCCATCCTCCTGAACTCTCCCACTGTGAATGCCTAAGTCATAATTCCCTTTCTACCTGACATCTTCCTGGCCCACAAGCCCAGGTCGCAGGATGATTTGTGCCCAGTGAATGCCCGAGGGGAATGATCAACGGACAAAAAGAATTAAAGGACCATGGCCCTTGGTCACCTCACAAGTACTGTGACTGGCATAAATAGGAATAGCACAATCAGCATGTTGAAGACCAAGCGGAAGCACACGAAGCTCATAGCCAGGAGGAGGAAACGGATATGCACCCAGTTTAAAGAAAGGCCTTCTAGTCACTAAGAACTCACTCACTGTACCAAGAGGGGACTTTCCCTGATGATAAGTAGATCGACTGTTTCCACAACGCTGAATGGTCTGGGCAAATAGCTCAAACGTTCAATGACATCAGAGTTAAAGGTGCACATGTCAGTGGTACCATGCTGACAGAAACAGCAAAAGTGTACGGAAGTCTTTTTGGCAAGTTTTGGTTTCTACCGCTATTTTCTATTTTGTCCTTTTTGTTCTTATTGCTTGCATTGATATATGTGTGAAATGTTTGAACTATTCTGTGGTATACCTAGTGTACTTCAAGAAACGGTCCAGCATTTGAAGAGGCATCCGTAGATGAGAGTTTTGTGACGATGGGAAGGTTCAGGCTTTGAGAAGTCCTTGTCGGTTGCACGGATGACCAGATTTATAACAGTGATGAAACGGCACTGTTGTACAGATGCAGTACAGGGCAGCATGTACAGTACAGGGCTAGACAGACTTCCTTTATGGAGGCTTCACCAAGACCATCATTCATTTCCCTTGTTAATATGACAATTTGCTTTATGACCAAACCGTGGTAAAAATACCAGCCTATATCTGGGCTCTTTCTGGCCGGGTACCAGCGACAGGCATCAGTTCCTGGCCAGCCACAGCCTAGTTGATATGACCAGTCTAAAACTACAGCAGATCTAGCCTGCTTCCAGACAGGTTGTGACCAGACTAGACCTGAACTAGTCTTGGTCAGACTAGAACTGGGCTAGGCTAGAACAGGCTAGAACAGGCCATGCTAGAAAAGTGCGAGGCTAGGCAAGAAGTATGATCCCCTAACATATCTTTTTGCAAAATAGTACTATCGGTTAGAAAGGAGTGACAACGCAAGTGAAAATCAACACTTTATTTGGAATGTACTCGGGATACTAACTTCCAAATTCAAAGTACATATATGCATTAAGTTGTCAATGTCTCAATGTCCGTGTGAGACAAAGACCCTTGTACAGCCAAATGGAAAAAAAATATGATGAAACAGCAACTTATACTGACCAATAGCTACTGTAGCATAAGAGGACAGGTGTCTATGCCACAATCCCAATTAATGTTAATAAAATTAATTTAATGATGCAACAATAAAAAGAAAGTAGAAATCACAAACCTGCGTTTTGCATTGTTTCAGTAGTTCACTTTAATCTCTGTTTGAATTAAGCTTTACACTGATTTGCATTTGTACGTGCGTACATGCTTCCATGACCAGTTCCTAGTGAATGATGTCCTGGCTCATCTGTATTATATTACTGATTGTCTACAACTGGTTACAACATTGCTAGCTGGGACTTTGAGAACATGTTGTAGTCATTTTTTTACACTGCGGCATATAGTTGATGTGACCTTGCAGCTTCAGCTTATCGTTTTACGTGATTGAGCTATTTAAGCTGAGCTCCGGATAGGTTTCAGCACTCCTTTACATCTGGCTGTTTTACATCGGTCTAACACAGACCCAGGAAGGGTAAAGCATAGAACTGGCACGGACTTAGCATAAAACCAGCGTGGAACCATTCACAGTTGGCTGGTTCCAGTGTGGATTCAGAAAAGGGCCAGCCTGTGACCAGGGTGGGACTAGTGTGGAACCAGTCTGAAGCCTACCATTTTTTAGGCTGGAACTGATCCCATAATCTATCCTCCATTGTCAAGGCTGGAACCAGCCTGGATCCAGCCTGATTCTTTTACTAGGAAAATCTGCGGGAACGGCCTTGGTCATATTAACAAGGGTTGACTGTATTCAGCATAGGCCAAGTGTAGGGTTGGAAATGATCATTTGTCTTCTCAAATTGCCCTTAAAATTAAGTACTTTTCAAATCTTTGTTCAAATCAAAATACCATTTTTCAGTGCAGTTTCATTTTAACAGAAGCAGCACGTAGTACTGTCGAATATGCGCTGATATATACTGATCACCAATAAATACTGTTCTGAGTGTGCAGAATTTTCAGTTTTCTGCACATCCTAGTGTATGGGGGTCTAGTCACCATAACAGGGAAATACAGCAACAGCATTTCAGTCAAGCTGTAATTAGCCTCTGTTTCTGATTGTGCAAAACCTTAGCTTAGCAGGTGGATTCGAAGAGTTGTGTTGATCTCATGCTGATATTCTGCAATCTGACTACTTCATTCAAAGCCTCTTGGTTCAGCTGCAATGTATGTTACTGTGCCCAGCTTTGTGGAGGTTGATGGAATACATATCTAATGTTTAATAAATGTTGATGTGTGACGTTAACTACCGCATATGACATGTGTGTGTGTTTCATGCTGACCCCACATTCATTTCAATTAATATGCTGCATGTTGCACTGCAACATCAAGCATTCACTTAATTCTTTCTTTCTGCTATGCAGGCAAAATGCAATTGACAGCATACTGCTCTAAATGCAACATATGGGGCAAAAGCTGCAAGCAGCTCGAATGGACATATACTGTAACCCCTCTCGTGTCCGTACACTATAAAAGCATTTCTTCGAAGGCTCACACACGTGCGCAGTTTGCTCCAAAGTGTTTCGAGTTTTACGAATAATTAGGGTAGATCTGGAAACTAGCTTTGGTTCATGTTTACACCACGAACCTTCCCTGTCAAAAAAGCCATAAATCCATGCACAGTTCCGTATATTCTTACTGTGGCATGTAGAAAGTGTGATGACTCAGCCATAATTATCCTCTTGATAGGCTGTTGTGTCTGTACTTGATCTCCATTTGCCACCTCACTAAGCAAATTTGCACATTTGAGGCTACTGACACCCTGAGATGTTCTGCAGACATTGCCTGCACTGATCTGCAAGCAGAAACAAGTGTATGAACTGTGTGTTCTTGCCTGTAAGCCAGCCAACACTGAGCCAAGTTCAACGGAATCAATGCATGCTTAAGGACTACGTCCTTTCACTAAAATTACCAACCATGTTCTCTTTCTTTCTAGATAGAGCATATACCAAAAACGGCAGGAGTCAAATTTACAGAAAAGCCGCTATTCTACTTCGGTTAAGCAGGAAATGGCTCATACATTCAGCAAATTATAGAAACAAGGATTGTAAATAATGCGCACCGTAAAGGTGCGGCAGCTATTCTGATGACCGTAAGAATAGGTACAGCTGAAGACCTGAGGACCATGTGCATGAATTTGAAACTTCCTTGAGCATGGTGTTCTGAACGGTAAGTAATGAAAATATGTCCTGTGAACTTCTCAGGTGAAGTTAAAGCTAAAAATGATCAAAGATTGTACAATGAAAATGTTATGGGATAAGAAAAAGTCTGAAAACTCCCGCAATATTTAGTACAGTCTGTGATGAAACTTCCCATCGTACTCAAAGGACACTCCTGTTTGCTCCATGCTCAACTATTGTGAAATAATATTGCAAATACGACATGCTCTTTATATATCATGAGTGGTGTACAATGACTACAACGGTGAAAGGAAATGGTGTTTCAGAATCGTCTTCAGCCCCTGCTGACGTAGTCAGTATCAAGTAAGAAAGACCAAAATAATTATCTGCAATTTGCAGTGTTTGTACTGATATGTCACATATACTAAACCTGTCAAACGTTCACTCAGATTTTTCAAGACTGCCGATCGCCCAGTACCATTACAGGTGACTAACCACCCTCAGAGTGAAAACACAGAAAGTGCAAAGTTCATTAAAATCTCTAGCTTTCTTCATATCAGGAATCTGATGTTCACTGCAGAGAAAAGTAACCAACTGACTCTGACACATTCTGGTCTGTTTCCAATGAGAGACCTGTCGCAATTGTAGAAAGCACTATGTGTTATAGACATGCCGGCTCACGCTTTAAACAGCAGTGAAACGCATGTTCGAATTCTACCTGCTCTCTGTCCATGATAAGCACGTGTTAAGCAAAAGAAAGAGTGCAGAAATAAAAATAGTGGGGAGGCAACATTTACAATCAATAATGGGAAAGGGAATCATTCCTAATAAAGTTCACTGCAGTACACTGAATTCTGAAGCACTGACATGGGATGCTCTGAGGATACGTAGGGGAGTCTCACGCTGTTACAGTTTCAACAATTTGGAGATCTGGTGCACGAAATGTCACGATTTGTCTGTCCAGTAATGGAATTCGTGGGTCATAATGTTCACAAGCAAGATCCGCAATCCAGGCATTAGTGGTGTTGCTTGGGCCCCACAAAGGCACCAAGACACTATACATAACAAATTTCAAAAGTTAAGATCTTCACCATAAAGGCAAGCTATTACTTGTACTTAGCCACTAAAGAGCCAACACACTAATCTGCACTACTTTCGAAATGATCAGAAGATTAATTTTTCACCTAACTCGAGATCTCACATTAATCCTGACTTTAGCGCACTCAAGGGTGGTTGCACTAACACAAAGTATAATTAGCAATTAGCAAGT
>JARGYV010100261.1:0-10167 GCA_029532675.1 Ornithodoros moubata
ATATATGTATGTACGAATCGACTAAGTACCCAAAACAATTTGTACCAAAAGTTTTCTTCCCAGGGATTTCTTCAAGCACATCTTTTGGCAGTTGGATGATTCGCTGGAAATTGCAAAACACATTGCAAAAAATCAATTCCCATTTTGTTGCCTGCGGAAATAGCTACAGTCCCAGTGTTCCTGGAAATCTTATCAGCAATGGCAGTCTGCAGACTGGCAGTAAGCAATGGGTCGTGTTGCAGAGCAAAAACTTTGATTTCTTTTTTGTGCGACGGCCAGTTTGAAAATTGGAAAAGAACGTAAATTCTTCTTCAACAGTGTGTGGCCAAAGGCACTTTCATATTTACTAGAAAGAAAAGGAAAAGTCAAACACAAACAGCTAGGTACTTAAGATTGTCCAGTTGACATTTTTCTTTCTCATAAAATCTATAAGGGCAACAGAACTTTGAGTTATGCACAACACGATCAACAGATTGTGAAACAGTATATGATAAACTTTTATCTACCTGCACTCAAATTTTTGATTGCTTCAAGAAAGTTTGACTGTTAAAGAAAGTATTCTTTTTCTTGCACATTTGAAAATCCTAAAGAAGAAAATAATGCTCCATAATATGTACACACTGCATTTGCACACACATACAAAATGATGCTCTAAACTTTACAAACAAACCCCATCAGAGCACCAGCCTCTCTCGCCAGGGTACCTAGAGTGTACATGGAACATTGCCTTCACATAGGCTCACTAAAATGCACCCATTTGAGAAAAGTAGAAAATAGTCCTACCATCATTGACACCATTCTGCACCACAGTTACTCACATCTACCAGTTCACGTTTCTGTGTTTTCTTTGTTCGCAAAGTAATACTGGCATCACACCACGACAAAAGTCCCTAGAGTCCTGTTTCACATGCAGACGTTTCCTCCTATTTTGTGCTTCTCTCTTGGGAATGTGCAATCTGTGTGCTGACTAGACAATTTTTAACAATTGTTTTTAGAACAGAATCAATCCTTTTGAAGGGAAGATGCATACTTGTACCCACTCCATCATGCGCCGAGACAAATTTGCAGTAAAAGAATTCTCCACATTTCATCGGCAATGCTGACTGCCCCAACATTTCTCTTTTGGAAGGCGAGCCCCTTGCACGTGGGACTTTTGCACTGTGGGGGCATTCATGTACGACACAGAACACCATACATTATTATTCTCCCGTTGTTTTTACAGCGGGAGCTTTGTGCACACCAAGGGCTAAGACACGCAGACAAACACACGCACTATGTACAGGGCCCACATATCCTCAGACGATTTGGAAATATACACACCTACATTGATATATATATAAGTCCTTCCCTACGCCTGTATGTAATGCATATTAAAAAAAGAAATGCTGCTGTGAAAAAATGAAAGATGAAAAGACTTGGGCTATCAACGAGGGGGGAGGTGTCATTTTGACGATGACGACAACAACAACAACCGTGCTGATCACAGGTATGCTTCCAAAAAAACCATCATTTAGAAAAAAAGTCCTAGAGTGATGACGGTGCGTCCACACGACACAAACGTACACAAAATGTCAGTCGAAGGTCCGTCACCTTTCTGCACAGAGGTGCCACAACAAAATGTGGCACGTTGAGATCAGTTGTCCAAAGAGTGTCAAACTCAGCTGTTGTGCTGCGCAAACACTGGGTACGCCATAGTTGTCTTCAGCTTGTTGTTGTGCTCCTCCAGGGACGTCTTGGCGTAGTGCAGCACGAGGCTCCGCAACGTCGGGTGGATGTTGTAGGGCTCTGCGAAGCCAAAGCCCTTGTCCGTCTTCATGATGAGGCAATGATTCACCGTACCATCCGCCCTGATGAAATCAAGAGTATTGTTTGTTAACATCAATCACTGCAACGAGATTCCATGTGTTTACATACACTATAGACAGGGCATACTGTCCCGGCGTTTTGCTGGGCCTGATGAGGAAGGTGCCATTGCAGCGTCCCTCCAGGAGCCTCAGAGCATCTCCACGGTCACAGTCCTGGATGAACCACGTGCTCTCGTTGTGATGCGGAAGAGTTTCAGCCTCATCTTTCATCCTGCGTCCAGTAATCAAGTCCGTAGCACACAAAGTGCTCTTGGATTTAAACAAAGCAACATACTTTGCCGTTTCTTTTGCCTCCCCTGATGACTCCTGGAGCAGTTTGTTGATGGTGTCTTTCTTGACACCTTTGCTTGTCAGCCAACTGCGCGAGGAGGACCAAGTCTACATCAATGTCATCATCCTTAAGAGAGAGAGAGAGAGAAAAAACCCCTTACATTTGACACTGCTCTCTCTGCTTGTTGGCCTCCGCGACTTCCAACTTGAGGCCGTTGATTTCCCGTTCTAGCGTCTTGTAGTAAGCCTGACGTCCCTTGACGTCATGCTCCAGTTGGGTCTTGTTCTCCTTGAGGGTATTCAGCCGATGCTGCAGAAGGTGGCTGTTCTCTTCAAGGCTGAGCAACAGAATTCACTCTCAGGTTTTGGCCTCTCACCTTCAAGCTAAATCTCACCTCTTCCGCTCGTGTTCTGAAGCCTCCTTCTGGAACTTTCTCAGAACTTCCTCTTGCTCCTCGAACATGCGAACAGCCTCTGCAAAAGACTGCAGGGCCTGGTTCTTCAACTGCAGCTCGTTGCTCAACCTAGTGAACTGGTCGTGGAATTGGTCAAACTGCTTTGTCTTGTTCAGAAAGTCCCGGTTCGCCTCCATCAGCTTCATGCCCACTTTTTCCACATCGGCATCAACATCCTCAATGTCTGCCTGCAAAAAATGAAACTCCCCGTTTGGTCTATTGCGATTTGAGGATCGAGCACACGAGAATGTCTAAGCAAACGGTGCTGTACCTGTTGAAATTTAGAGACTGGGTACAGGAGTTTGACATTAAGGAACGAGTTGTACTGCGCCAGCGACTCGTTCCGGAAGTACTGGATGAGGTCCGGAACAGAGCTGAAGTTGAGCGGTTCAGAAAATCCATATTTTCCCATGCGGTGGTAGATCTTGATCAGCTTGTTGCTGCCGCCCACACGTAACGTCAGCGTGTAGTCTCCAGACCCCCTGTCCGTGGCATCACGAACCAGGAAGGTTCCGTCTGGAGTGTCCTTCATTTTCTCTTGGCACTCTTCTCGAGATATGTCCCCCCAATACCACTCTGCATCCTGCAAACTCTTGCAAGTCGGATCCGTTGGAGACGTCACGCTGTGCGTGGTCCGGGAGAGTCGACGGGGTGGAAGTGCTGTGCACACAAACACACACAAAAAAAGCGACGGTCAGAAGAAGGTTGGGTCTAACCAAAAACAGGACACTGACCAGGAGCTGGTGCATCAAAGCATGGAAGCGCTTCGCCCCAGTCTCCGTGGAAAAAGAGAATCTCGATGATGCGAGCATGAAGCTTTCCATTGCGAACGATAGTCCTGGACAAGGGCAGAAGAAAATAGAATTGTAGCACCACCTTCAGGCTTCAGACAGGCTTTTCAAGGAAATCCTGTAACGATGGCTTACACAATGTTCTCCCAGGCTGGCCTGAGAAGAAGGAAGCAGAGGACATTCAGGAGTGCCTGGGGGCGTTCCCGAAAGCCGTGGCTATGCTGGAGGCGACACAATCTGCTCAAGTGACCCATGATGCAATGCAGGGTGGTGCTATGGTGCACAGGAAGTTGATGCACCAGCTGAAGGAGATGCACTTTGCACTGCTCTTCTCCTCCATGCTCTGAATCAGTCAACAGGGGCAAAAAGTTAGTTTTGCTTTGGGCATCCCGAGTTATTGCAGGCTTGTTCTCTATACTCTCCAGCAACAAGATATACTTACTCCCAGCTTCAAGAAACCTCTCGTAAAACTGTATGGGGATTACAGGGTTCACAAGCTCCATCAGGTACTTCTTCAGGGCCCCAACAAGGCAATAAATGTTGAACCCAGTGAGATCAGCGTTCATTGGATCTACAAAGAGATGTATGGCGATGTCATCATGAAACAAGTGTGCCCATTTCTGGTTGCCGCTGGCAAAAAGCTCAACACAGGATGTACCTTCTCTCAGCTTGACCACAAGTTTTGGAAGCTGTTCGGGGTAAGTGGACGACGCGTACACTTTGTACATATCCGTGACTGGAAAGAAACGCAAACAAATGTTATTATTCCCGCCTGCTGCCGCTACGAAAAACTGTCGGCCAAAATCACCGTGTGATACTACGAACACTATTAATTCAGAATATGCTAGTCTCTGTGGCACAGTTCAATTTGCCACTTTTGGACACCTGTGGGCCAGTTCCCAAGAGAAGAAAACACCCACCTGGATGCGCGTGTGCAAAAAGCTCAATCTCCTGAATGCAGCGGAGAAGGTATGACGGGGCAGACTGCTCCATCATGTTGAACTGAGTGGTGAGATCCTTCGATAATGACGCTGCACCAGGAAAAAGTGGGTCAGACCAATGGCACATTAGTGACAATTTAAATGGGAACAGGGCTTACAGAGTGCAAGAATTGTGGCCCTGTGTTGCCTGAGCATCTGTGCCCTGCAAGCAGGAAGTACTGCAGTGGCAGCACACGTTCGATGGCACACCAGGCCACAGTCATGGCACAACAGTCCCTGGTGGGCCAAGCCACGCAGGAGATGGCGACAGCTGTCACACTGCTCAGCCTCCATGAAGCTCTGGCACTCAAACTGGTGGGGCTGTCTGGAACTGCCTGCAGAAAGAAAAAAGTTAGCACCATATCAGGAAGCCTCATATTCATCCACCTACCTTCCTCTTTTGCACTGGAGTAGTTCCTATCATCTTCACAGGAGCCCTGCACAGGGTATGCGCTCTAAAATTATAAAGAACACACACATAAGGGAACAAACCAAACAGAATGTCTGCAAAGACTAGCCAAAGGCAAGAAACTCACTCACCGTCCCTCGACAAAGTTCCCCGAAACAAAGTAGGATAGCATTCTGAGGGTATTCTTCTCTGATGCCCATTGTCTGCAAAGCACAAGAAAAAAATTGAACCCTCAATATCAGGACAGCAAAGGGAAAGTAAAAATACAATACAGTTTAGCAACGTCCGCAATCCGAAATGCAAATATCAAAATCACCTGCCACTTTATGTTCAGCCCTTGCAGGGGTTCCTTCCCCCTACCCCAATGGCACTCCAACAAACAACCCACAATTTCGAACCCACGGTGTTCCTTGGTCGACCTGTTTTCGCTAAAACCCTGCGGCCGCAGGCACTGTGCCTCAGAAATACACCACTCCCGAATGCACCTGCCGAATTGTAGGCACGACACTTTAGCCGGCAACCAGGACCCACGTAGAAAACATCGTTCTAACTTAGTCCCACCCAGCAATTTCTGTGGCCAGCTGCAACACGTCCAGCTGTTAACAAAATGCAGCAACTTCCTTCATTCGACCGAGTGCTACGCACTAATCGAAAGAGAGACGTACCGAGAGCTTCTCTCTGTCTAGAGACGCCAGATCGCTGCCCTTGATGTCCTTAGTTTTGAAGATGTCGGCATATGCCAGCATGTTCACTGATGCCATCCAATCTAAAACGTTCTCACAGGTCCACTGGTGCAAGGGCTGAAATGAAGGAGACATACAATGAGTGTTGCAACTGGGGCACAGGTTATACTTGAGGCCTTTGCAAAGCTCAACAAAGTGGTAGAAACAACATCTTGAGCCATTCAACACTGCATCTTATGCATTCCTCAACCAAGAGGCTCAAGTTGCCCACTGCAATTTCATGCCTCTACCACCCAGGAAAACCAGTGTGTGTTCATCTTTCTGTATCTGTCTCACGCTTGATGAAATTCACAGCACACCAAGAAACAGATGTATGTGCACACGCGCCTATTTGGCACCAACCAGAGAGAAGAAAAGCTAAAGACAAAAAAAGAACCTCCTGGTTCCGGTTTTCCTCAAGGTCACCCGCATCTCTCTCTCTTTTCTCATCGTTCAGCATGTACTACCTGCTGTGCAAGACATTCCCCAAGGACTTCTCGCATTTCATACTCTCTGCAGGGAAGAAATGGTGGAGGAAAAGAGAGGGTTTAATAAATCGCCATTGCTAAGCCCTGTTTCCCTTCATAAAAGGGACTTTATCCTCCCATTTACAATTTGGATCAGTCTCTAGCGTCACCCGTGGGTCGGCCAGATACTCAAGATAGGTGCTGCCATAACTGTATATACATAAACATACTGTGTAACTGTGTAAGGTGCTTATAGGAAACGCAGAGGACAAACAAGGTTTTATGTGGCATGACGTGGGAGACGTTAAGAGGCTCCATTCTTTTACGCATGGCAACCCGTTAGGCAAGACACGAAATAAATGAAGACGACAGTAAAAAACCTCTGGCCTGGTGGCAGCGGGTCTACCACTGGAAACGTTCCTGAGGGAACATTCTTGCACAGTTTTTTTGTGCAAAAGCCAGTTGGCACAAACCAAGCCAGTCTCCTTTAAGAAGGAGAATCCCAGCAAAAAGCCACGTTCCACCTCCCCGTAAATATTTAAGCCAATGCCTTTATGCTCAGGAATGAAAATAAATGGCCACCCTCACAGAGTTCTCACAAAGGAGACAAAACATTATCTGGGGAGTCTCCTTCGAACAATGAAAAGCCTCGGATGACTGATTACTATTTCCAGCTGCGTACCTGATGGCACCTGATTTGGGACAGAGCATAGAGTGCCATGGCAACAGTGAATGGTACCAGAGCATATAGCGAGTACAACTAAAAGAACTGAATGAAGGAATGAGAGCTGAAAGCTTCTCAACGAAGGCTACACCTTTTCTATGGTGTACTCACCGTTAGCAGCACACTAGAAGGCCTAGTAATGGCCAAAGACAAATTACTTGTACTTGATTACTTATCACACAGAAAAATGGTTCAAGTGATGGGCAGCGCAAAAATTCTGGGGGTTCACATGTGTGTTCTGGACCATGCTATCACTACTAAACAGGCTGGAAACAGATTTCAATGAACCCCTTGCACTCGTAACAAGAACAAAAGTTGGACACAACAGTATTGAGCGGAAGGGGAATCCCAGCAGGAAGTGTCACATGACAGCCGTCATTCGAAGCAGACATGGTATCATGACACTCACACTACATGTGTTCTTTTTGAGCCCTTCCTTTCACAGTGTAGTGTTAAGGGGAAAACAAAGAGTTGCTCACCACAGCCTTTGAATAAGTAACTGGCGGAGGGTCTTTGGGTTGCCGAACGCAGGGGTGGTCAACGTTGAAGGGGACGCAGACGTTATGGAAACAACTGTGGCACTCTGCAGAAAGGAAAAACAGAGAGCTCAAGAAAATCCTTGTCTAGCAAGACACACATGCGTAGAGAAAACAGGCACACATTACGCCACTTAAAGGCAAAGCTACCTGAGAATGTTTTACAAGGGGCTGCTGTAAGAAAAGCTGAAAAAAATACCTATCATACTGAAGACTGTGCTAGTCGTGTGCTAACTTGTAAAATATCTAAAGACTGCTTTTTTTTCCTCCCATGTGAGACAACAAAACAATGCAGCTTTAGAGAGGGGCATTTCACTGGCAGCTCCATCTGCAGTCACCTAGCATTACAGAGCTCACACTGATAATGGGGATATCCTTGAAGGGTTTTCCTGTCCTTGCAGGGCAAGGGAGGCCACAACTGCACAAACCACTTCATTGGTATTCGTAAGGGATGCATCTTCGCTCTTGCATCATGCACGCCCTGGCTGACCTAACCAGCACGTCATCATCAAGCCCCAACACCTCGCAAGCGATAGATTCACCCTAACAATTCTGCATTATCCAAATGCCCGAGAAGCTTTTTCTGGCAGGTAGGAATGAAGTATAGCAAGCACTTGTTGAGGCATCTTAGCTGAAACGCCAATCGGGGCTGTAGCGAACTGTATGCTACCACAAAAGTCATCGCGTACGAACACGTTTACTCAAAGACCCGTCTTCATTAGAGAGCTGCCATCAGTTTGCGTCATCGCAGCTTCGAAGGGAGAAAGGAACCAACCGGTTTGTTGGGCCCGTCCTTGACTACGGACCGACCAACCGGCCGAGATAAGCGAAAGAGACGGTTTTCGCTTTCGGCCTTATCTAATCGACGACCAGCTCTCGTCATAAGGCTCACGTGTGTGCCTATATAACTGCTTACCACTGATATACACGCGCAACGGCGAGGCCAAATGCTGCCCCTTATCTTATCGCTTTTTTTTTTCTTCCGGTACCCGAAAAAGATCACCCGATGCCACTGCTGCCAACAAGGACGGCGTCGTCAGGAAGGTTATGGCTGCGTGCTCGGTGTCATGCGGGCCACGCAAAGGTGCTGAGCAGCGGTTATAGCTCCACTGCGTTCCCATGCAGGGAACCGGAAGTCGCCTGTACAGCTACCCGCCGACTTCCTCTCTCAACTCTCAAGGTCGTAAAAACCCTCTCGTTACGATTCATGCGTCACTCAATAGCTATCTTATCAAACAACCCCCGTCGTGGATCAACCAATGAACGAAGCAGTGGATATTCCACACCAATGAAACATCTATGATAAACCCTGGGATGGGTAAAACGACACCGTCTTACCAAGCGGCACAATGTACTGAAAGTCGCGTGCAATAGGGTCTTTCTGACATGCCGCGAACTTGAAATCCAACTTGATCCAGCGAACTTGATCCATCCGTCCAGCCCCCTATTGCACCCGAGTTTCAGTACATTGTGCCGCTTGGGTTCTTTCTTTCCCGAAGTGCATTGGTCTCTTGATAACCTTTGCTGTGTTGAGATTTCGTCGTGTCGTTTCCCCCATCGTAGGCTTTATCATGAATGTTCCACGACGCCTTCCTTTCTGTCATTGAAACGTCCACAACTGCCGATAGGACTTTTCCACACGACAGGTACCTGAAGATGAATTACGTAACCTACACAAATTTACTGGGAAAAGGAAAGCGGTCGTTATCGAGGTAATCTATTTGTGAGCGCTGCCAAGTAAGGAGCGTAATCTTATGTGGAGCTCCATTTGACCGCTGTCCCAGAGGACGACAGCCGTCGGGCGGCCACCGATAACCGCCTTCTTCCAAACCACTCCACTGGGCTCACGCACCTCCTCCGACTTCTGAATCGCTTGCCAATCAAGCAATTACGACAAAGCAAAGGTTGCCTCCCGGCACGGGTATAAGCAACACATGGTCCACGGACGATGTCGCTAGCCAACACCAGACCCTTTCTCCCCCGGCACTATCGATTCTTTTTACAGAACTGGGCCAAGGCCAAGCCGAAACGTCCGCCGTCGGTTAGAGGGAAACGGGAGGCTCAAAACGTCGACTATACATGTGTGGCATTCACGTTCAGCTCTTTCTGCACGTAAAACTGCAGAGGAACTCTCTTTGACGAAACAAAGCCTGAGCCGAGCGGTCGCAGGGAGCAGTTACCAGTGGTGGAGCCCCGCGGACAGTAAGTATGCAGTCTTCCTGGTGCTGGGGGTAGACAGCTCTCAAGAGGGGCGGAGCGCCAATCTAGGTCACCAGGTTCGTTGACCCCTCGGGAGAACCCTTTAGGGTGCGTTGCTACCACAGTCCTCGTGCCGAAACGGCCCGTTAAGAAATCCTGCTATATCAACAAAGTAGGCGCTCCATACCGCGCATAGCGGATAAGCTCGTGACGACACCAAACATATCCCGCCCACAGCCAAGACCGAACTTTCTGCACATATGAGATGCCCTTTCGCAATTTGCACATTCACCAACATCCCCCCCACGCTGCGACAAGTCGAAGGCTCCCACCAAGGCCACTTTCACCGAGTTGGAAGTCTGCTACTTTACAGCAGGACGAGGGATGCATAGAAGATCGCACAAGCGATTCTGAGAGGCATAATACGAAAAGAAAGAATCTGATAGGCAAGGGAGAAGTCGGTGCAGAACGGGTATGTGGTACTAAAAAAGTAAAAGATTAAATAAACGGACGATGGAAGGCTCAACCTTCCTACAAGATAAATCAGAAACGCAAAGCGTAATAGTGTATACATATACAAAGATGATGTTAAACATAGTTTGGTCCGCAGCAGCGCTGTTAGGCCTAATCAATGGAACAAACTGGCGGACGCAAGAGACCGGCCGGCATCGCAGAAGACATGTTGGCTATCGCTTCGAGCCGCGTTTCCGCTGATCAGGTAAAAGGTGTCGCGAAAGTTGTCCCCATTT
>JARGYV010100266.1:0-19052 GCA_029532675.1 Ornithodoros moubata
TACCATTGTCTCATAAAAAAATTAATTTTGTGTACTGCTGGTCATTTGCCTCTGTCTCATTCTCAACTGACGCTGCTATAGTATCTTGCCGAGAGCCAGTTTGAGGTGGAGACCCTGGCGCAGAGTTCGGGGCCGAATATAGAGCAGGAAGCCAATGAAGAGCACAATCCAGATGAAAACCAAAACCAGGACCGAAATCAGAACCAAGATGGGAATTTGAGACCAGCGCAACTCTCTCACCTTCTAATTTTTTTTGCTACACACCTGCGTTCTGCCATGCCGTACGTGGTCCACCGTCTGAAAATTGACGACGAAGTCACAGTTGTCGTAACAAGCGAGGTAACTGCTGTCTGCATTTAGCAGCTCGGCAGATTGTTTGATCCTTTGGTCTGCTTTTCCAGTTTAACAGGGTGCTTTTGGCTGATAGCTTGTTCAGCTTAATGAAGCAGTTGCACTCAATCCAGCAGAGTCTGGAAGAAGGTCGATCACGTCTCACTATTGACACTCTTGAAGCTGCCATTATGCGGATCATCGACACTTCACGGCGACTCGAGGTGTGGCTCTTGAAATTTGTTTCGGACTACACTGCTGAGGTCAGTTATATATTATCGTTTCTTCGTACAGCTGAAGAAAGACCAAGAGACTAGCATCAACCTGGTCAGCAAAAAGTGGATGCATTTAAAAATGTCCGGATTTGGGGAATATCTTGCAGGCACACAGAATGTTGAATTGACAGCCAGGTTTGTGGACATTGTTTTTATTGCGCTGCAGTGTTGACAGATTTTGTGCCTGTCTCTTATCCTAAGGTCTGAAGAGGCAATCGTACTTTTAAACAAGACTTTTCAATCGATATTTGAAGAGCTGATTCTGAATCCTGGGATACAGCATGAAGTGGAACCAAGACAGCGGCTTATGGCCTACATGCACTATTTTGCTTCATTGGTAAAGAAGCAAACTGAAGACTTCAGAGAGTTGCTGCTCACGAAAACTGATCCGAATGTGAACACAGAATCGTATCCTGCCCATTTTTTACTTCTCACGAAATCATTATGTTAGAAAAACTGATAGTAAGACTTCTTTATTATAATGTATAATATGTACTGCTAAGTTGAAATTCAGACCTGTCGTACAACATAACACTTAACAACAAAACAGCAGTGTCTTGGGGAACTATCCGGGACTTCTTCATTTCATCTACACAAATCGAAGTGCAAATCAGATGGTGTCTCCGTCGTTGTTGGCTGATGAAGAGCGTGTTCTTCAGGACAAGGTAATCTGCGCAAGTACAGCAGCAACATTTCCTGTTGTCGTTTTAATTGTAAGGATATTGATGTTAACCAGCACTATTGTAATTTGCATGCTTTTGTTCTTGGGTTGTGACTCTTCCTTCTAAGTGATATGTAGTAACTTTGAAAAGGTTCTCATTTTTGTGGATTTTGTCTCTCTATATATGTTATTGACGCCCAAATGAAATGTTGTTACCGATCTCAGAAAATCTGCTAGCACCTTGAATTCACCTCAAAGAAGTTGAGAAGGCATTCTTTTGACATTCACTAAACTAGCAGATAGTACAGTTTCACTTTTAAAAACATAGATTCTACTGGCGTTTATTGATCCACAAAAGGTCATCGACTTCAGAATCCACACGGGTTTGTTTATTTTTGTGTGGATGTCAGTGGCCAACCACTGATGAATGACGTGACCACGAAAATGGTCACACATGCTCAAAACCAGGTTTTCGAGCTGTGCCTTTAGGTGCTAAACATTGAGAATGGCTTGTTGTTTTACAGGTATGGAAGGCATGGGGCTTTGTCCAGAAGCATGCACACGAAGGTTCTTTTACAACATTGTGGTCCGAGGATGATCTTCAGTATTCGTACCTATTATGGTTTGCTAACCATTCCGTGAGCATCTGTTTTTTTAATTATTTCTGTTTTATTATTTTTTTTATGGAAATACGTGACTAGTGGTTGATATTTGTAGGGAAAAACAGTAAAACCAAAGTGTGCTGTGGACCCAATGAGTCTCAAGCAAATGTTTTATCCAGGTGTGATGGCAGGCAACTTTTACAGGTAAGTTGTACAGTTTTAAGTTTTTTCCAGAAGTAGGGGAAACATGGGTGGTGTTGGCGTATACATATGTACTACATTTTACACTGACTGTTGAGATTGCACACTTAGACCTGGCGCTACTTAACACAACATAAGCTTGAACTGGATAGTTGGACTGAACTTTCCTATGCCTCGTTGGTTCTCTTGCTGGCACATTTCACCTAAGATTTGCCTGCAGTATGTTACAGGCTGCTTGAATGAAGGGGGTTTAGAAGAGGGGCAAACATGACACAAATAGTGAGTGTGTGTAGTCTAGGACAACAAACAGTGGTGAATTCTGAATATGGCCTTTTTTGTGTGTCTGACCACAACAGTTTCTTTATTCTGGTAGCAGGTCATATTTATAGTTCACTGCAGGTCATAGAAAGAACTGGGTTGTTACAGCAGGCTTCTCCTGTTTCACTGATGTGCTGAGGTCTTTTTCTCCGATTTCTTAAGTATTGTGCCAAAGGTAACCACAGATATTCCGGTTATTTGCTCTTAGTGCTTTCTACAAAAGAAAGGAAAAGAAGAAAAGAGAATGCATGCAAAGAAAGAATAAAGTTTATGAATCGAAGTAGTCGATGTGGTGTAGTAGTTAGCATCCCTGGAGAGGGGCAAGCCAACAAGTAATAATGTAGTCAGTAACCTTGGGTACCCTTTCTACTTTTGCACCTGTGTAGTGCAACGGGAAGCCTTACATATGTTCTGTTTCCCACCAGCCAGCTGATGCGGTACTGCTTCCCAGATATGTCCCTCGACCAGCTGGTCTGCCTCGAGATATTTTGCATCCATTCCGGTAGCATTGCTGCTACTGACGTTATAGAACAGGTCCACCAGTTGTCCAGTGCTCTTTGGCATGTTTGGGACAGCACAAGCATGGGCGTGGCCTAAAGATTTATGATTTTTTCTGGAACGACATGCTGTGAACAGTTGCCTCCATTTTTGGGAGGCAATTTTGATAATTGCTCACAAAGTGCCATGATGCTTTCTCTGCCAGTATACAATGGTTGCTATCTCTGTACTTTGGTTCCTGGATTGAGGCAAGGGCCACATTGACGGGTGTGAGAAAAAAAGTGAGCAGATTTTAACGTTTCTTTCAGTTGGTGCATTATAATTGCGTGAAGTTTTTTTTTCTTCTTTTTATGGAAGAATTCCTAACAGTGAATCATGAACAACAGTTACAAAAGTCTTGCTGGATGCCTTGATGTAGGTTTTCTGTTTATTTTAATAAAACTGCATAAGTTCAAACTGTAAGATGTAATTGCTTAAATTTTGGATGTAGTCTGTTGAAACAAAGGTCATCCTCTGTTTGACTTGGGTGCACCAGCCCAAGGGACCTGCTGAACAGGATGTGTGTTTTTTGTTGCAGGTGAAGGAGTAGTTTTAAGTTGTAAAACCAGTTTCTGATGTTGAATTTTCTTCCATGTCACGATAAGGTCTTGCATTCAATTGGGTTTAGCAAGTGTAACACCTACCAAGCCCAATATACAGGCCAAACAAACACGTCTTTCAGAATCGGAATTAATAAGCACGAGTCTGACATAACTAAGAAGCCAAATCTCCAAAATTTTGTTCTCTTATAAACAAAGACCCCAGTATACTCTCGATAGTATGCAATTTTGACTTTTAAATGCCTCCTGTTGGGAGCAGCAAAGTTTTTTGCACACAGGCAGAACTGCTTCTGGGTTCAGAAGAAGCAAGGTATCAGCTGCTCCCAACCGGACATTTTACTTTAAGAACTCATAAGTTTAGTCACGGCTGGATTCTCAATTCAAGCGCAACAACTTCAGGCCTATGAATAAACTCTCAGTTACGTGATGGTTTATTTGAAATGAACACGAAAACAAAGCTGTTCTAAACGTACGTTTCAAGTACAGTAAATGCAAACTGCGGGAAACAAGCATGGTGAACACAGAATGCACATTGTTGATACAATTGCTGCACCATGTAACAAAAATTTTCAAGTAAGGGCAGTACATGTAAAAACAAAAAAACACTGCCAGTCCACTATACAGTGTCAACCCCTCAAAAGATTTGCACAGGGTACAGACATAACTGCCAGCAGCATATTTAAAGTTGGCTCGTCTCTAATGTTCAATAGGGAACATACAAAAAAAAATGCTAACCGAGCACCTTGAGTCTAACGACAACAATAGCATTGTACGTAATTAAGATCTACAAAATACCATTTAAGACCTGGAGAAAGGTGGGAAAAAGTAGTAAGTGTTATGTTGCATACACTTTTCAACATTACTATGACTGTATATCAGCTTACAATAGATGTGGCACAAAAATGGAGAAAAACTGCATCACCCAGAACCAAAATAACACAGTGGTTTCTCTTGCTGTCGAACCAAGAGTGCAGCAAGGCTGTGAATGCTGTTGCCACAAAGTTTGGAAGTTCAAAGTTAACATTGCAAACCAAAGGCATAAAACAAACTGTTTGTAGTAGGTGGGGAGAAGAAAAGGAAACACTCACAGTTGTCTGCATATGACAAATGTGAAGCAAGGTGTTAAAATTGCTTGTAAGGTTGATAGGTGTGATGACTACACAGAGGCATACTTCTCGCACAAAAGCTACGGCCCAGAGACCAAAACCAAATCATACTAAGCGCGGAGTTCTGTGAGGAATTATCACGACGAAAGAAACCGAATGGATCCTGAGCTTGTAAGTTCAGGCACTTCCCATCACCAAGCAATAACAGCAAATAATGCGTGATGATAGGTGATAATTGGAATCCCCTACGTATCAATTTTGTAGTCTGTCTGTGAGGTACTGTTAGTCAACGATTTCTGTTTTTTCTTTCTTGCATGTGTACAGTCCAAGTAGTTGAGCGTTTACACATTCGCCTAAATTAGCTACACACTAGTAAAAAAAAATGACTAGCCGTCTCACAGAAGCACGTACACCATATGCGTTACAACACGTCAGGACCACAGTGAAATGCATGCCTTTTACCTAGGCTCAAAGGTCCTTACTCAACTGAAGTGCATGTAAACCAGTAGTAATAACGCACAAAAACAAACTTGATTGTGTTGTTCAACAGGTTCGTATCAAACTTTGTAAACATCAACCAATTTCCTTTTTTTTTCTTTTTTTGCAAAAAGTTGCAGCACCTGCATAAGAATCAACTGCGCTCTTTCTAGCGAAGTTGATCACTGCAGCTGTGAGCAGGGATTATGGCAGCCGCCCAGAACGCAGGCAATGTCTGTAAAGACCCCGTCGTGTGGTTCACCTGCCAAAGAATCACAGGCAACTTCCATTTTGCTTCCCAGTGTATAACAGTAAGCAGCAAGATCAGACAATGCATCCCAAAAGGTCAGTTTATAAGCTCAACGTAATTGGCAGGAAACAGCCCGTATGTTCCGTCAGGCCCAAGACCTTGCCACCAGCCTTCATCGATCTGCTCGATATGCGTGATGATGTCATACGGGTCAAACGAAATCTCTGTGTCATCAGCTGTAATGATGAAGATGTTAATTACTCCATGAGAATATTGCTCCCTTGTGAGCAGCATCGGCAACAAGGCACGAATGAAACTGAAATGATCAGGCACAAAAATATATATATATATGTATCATGCCAACAAATTGGAATGAGGTGTGGAAGTTGTCCTGCAGAACCTAATTTACTAGGTTGTGTGTCTAGTACATGTGGTGCTTAACATATTTTTGCGGTTGTGATACAATCCTGTAGATGCATCAAGTGCTTGTCCTTGTTGCGATGTGTTCGTGCAAAATGAATATTCTAGTCGAAAAAATTATTCTGGGCCGTAAAACATCACGTAGGCATGTAAAAAAGAAAAAGAGCCTGTACCTGCTTGATAGTCATAAAGTGCACGTGCACGCAGTCCTGGATTTGATGAGTCGGCTACAATCACTTGGGGTGATTCTTCAGCAGTCGGCTGCTGGGAAGCCCGAATACCATGCTCTGCCATCATTTCGGTGAGGGGGTCTGTTACGTGAGGAGGAGCTTCAAGCGTGGGTTCTGCATGAAACAAGTGAAGATGCTTCTCAAAACTGATTCCAAAAAGAGGCTCTAGGCACTTGGAGACACGATATAGTGCAATGAACAGAAAATTAGTATATTTCTAACAATTTTTTTTTTTAATCAAATTTTGTGCTTCAGTATCACACCCATCTTTAGTGTTCTTCAATATTCTGCTTCCACATCACCATGTGGGTTTTGCATCGCCGCTTTGAAGAAAGAGGACTACACAAGCTGCATTTCCAGGGCCTGACAGTCAATGCCAGTTGTCTCATTTGACAACGACTAAAAGTTCACAGTTGTTAGCTAAGGCATACTCGTAGCCGCACGTACCTTCCCAGTTTTGTTCTTCCTCCACATCAGATTCCTGACGTGGAGGCAGGCTATCCTTGAGCAAGTTTCTTGTGTAGGTGAATTCTGTGGGCGGTGACGTTACTGCGGCAGCCTGGTTGTTCTGCATTGTGTCCTTAGAGTTGACTGTCGGCGCAGCCGCTGCAGCTGCACAGTCTTGTGACTGCGTGTACACAACAGCCAACATTTCTGAACAGTTTCATGGTTCCTTCATGGCATGGTTGCATAAATACTTACATATTTCAGTGAATGATTGCCTTAAAATATATTGCAGACAGCAGTTAGCAACACTATTCAAATTTTATAATTGTGCAGAAATATGCGCAAAATTTAAACAAACAGCACCTTTAATATCATGTTCGGTCCTTCATTTCAGCATATATTGCTATATAATTAAGAGCTGCAACATGATAGCAAACGTAACAATGTTACTTATTATGGACACAAAATGAAACAGCTTACTGTAAATTGCCACGTAAAAGTTGACTCCAAAAATTAACTCGAGCCCGATCTTGTAGTCAAAAGTAACTCTTTTTTTCAAGTATACCTTCTTTGCCACACTTTAAAAAAAAAATAACCCTGCAAGATTACTTGTAAACGTTTCCGGTCCTCAAACAGGCTCCCTGCTATAGTTCTCAACTGCTGCCTCTGCCATCAAACCATTTCCAAAGAAAACTATTTGTTATCCTTCAGTTTTCTGTTCAGCTCAACAGAGAATAATAGAGCTAACAAATGCTAACCTCGGCCGACGCGCAAGGCTGTTGTTCCCTGTGCTGGTTAGTTAATTTGGTAGGCTCGGTGGCATAAGTGCCCGTATAAACGCTTGGCTCAAACACTGCCTTGGCATTCACAGTGCGCTGTGCGATAAGTGCTTGTGCTTCCTGGAACAGAGGGAGCTCACATTAAATCGATGTGTCAAGAGTGCCAAACAGACTCGCCTCATTTCGTTGGCTGCGCAAATGATCCGAGCGCCTCCTGCGCTCTTCCTCCTCCTTCATGTCGTCCTGCAACTGCTGTTGCTGCAAATGGAATAGACATACTTATCATGTGTATAAACATGTTTTCGTCATTGTTTCCTTCATGCCCAGCAATCAAAAATTAACGCCACGTTGGAATGTGCGCAGTAAGACACTTTCTTTGTGTAGATGGCCAGGCATTGAGATCCAAAATGAAGAGGAAACACTGAGATCTGTATGTCCAAATCCCAGAGCAATCTATGTCCCAAAAGTGTGCAATTAGACAGCCCTGCTGAAATTATCAACCAACTGCAGTCAGTGTGTTCATTCAGTTTGTGGAGCATGCTGGAATATTGAAATTAACAATTTCAATATTCCAGCATGCTTTGTGTGTTAATAACAACATTTTAGAAGACTTTAAGGTTGTGTAAACTAGCCAAATTTAGACAAGATTACTACAAATTTCTATAGTATATTTCTCTTGGAGCAGACCATGAGCATCATTGATAAAGTAGCATAAACACAGGTTAGCTAGTAAATCAATTCTATCGTGAGGAAGATAAATGTGTAAGAATGAACCATTTTAATGTGCACCAGGACTGTGACACACATTTGATTTCACAAATATGTTAGCAGACCCTTCCAGGCTTTTGTCTAAAATGACTCTTTTCAAACTTTGGAACTTGGGGGGGAGGTCCTATACCAGCATTACTTTTGGCAAATTTGCACAGTCAAAAAGTGGCAACAATGCCTAGCTATCAAGAACTGCCAATTTGGCACCCATTCTTGGTCATGTGAATGTAGCCACCCAAATAAGAGTGCCAGATAATTTGCAAAATCAGTTGCTCCAATTGCACTAGGGGTAGTGCAGTGGCGTTCTGCTTCATGTCTTCTATTATTGCGCCCTCCTTACATTTTTTGCAATGGTGACATTTGTGGTTGACAGGTGACGATTACAAGCTTTTGGAAAGTTTTTGCAAGGGGTGCATGAATGTTAAATGCACAACCCAGTCATTCAGCAAATCACAATATCTGTCCAAGGTAAATTTGTCGAAAATTTATTCGCTGAGATTGGTAACTGATCGTATGTCAGTACTTCGATATTTCTTGTTTTACACAATTTATAGTGTATGTGTTAAAAAACAAACATGCTGCCCTCATAAAATTTTGACCAAGAAGACACAAACACTCAGAACCTAGCAAGGTTCCTACCAAACAACCACACAAGTTCACCATTTGAGGGACATGTTACTGCATATAATCAACAATGACAGTACCAATAAATGTGCAAAAAATGAATACAGTAAATAGATAAAAAAAAAAAGCACCCAGCTAAGAACCACTGCTCTAGAATAGCAACAATACAATGAACTCTACCCAGAGCTTCTTGTCCACTTTACTATGAGTGGAGTTCTGTGCATTGTTCTCCGCCTCACGAATTTTATCAATCGACCGTGACCGCTCCTGAAACCACTGTTCACGTGCCCTGGCATCCTTCATCTGAAGAGAGAGAAAATAAACATTACAAATCATCTGCAAGTTTATTCTGCAAGTTTTCAGATCTTGCACCTGATAATGACATAAATGACATAACCCCATACTCTGCGCACAGAGTCACTAATTTGAACTAACCTCTCTCTCCCTAACTTCTTCTGCAATTCGAATCCGTGCATCCTCAGCCTTTTTCCGCTCTTCCTCAACACGTTTCTTCTCTTCCTCCTGTTAATCACCGAGACAGTTTTGCACAGGACGGGCAGAAGTATTTCACTGACCTGTTCTTTCATCCAAAAGCGTTCTCTCTCAGTGGAGGAAATCTCCCGCGCTGGCTGAATCCTTTTGTAGACGCTTCCCTGAGGTAATTCGTAAATCTCTTAGGTGCCATAACAGCTACACAATGCACAGTAATCATTTTCAAATAGGGAACCCTAATTTCCAGTCCGTAGCACATGTTTTGTGCAGCAAGATGATGTATCAAAAAGCTCTTGCACGCACTAGCCGTGCAACATAAAGGATCCGATACAAACGTAACGAGGTTACATCTGTTTTTCAGTTAATTTCACAAACTAGAAAAACCAACTTTGGATCTTTGAGTTTTTTCACGTAACATCCTGAACTTTTTCCAAGTTGACATCGGCATTAAGAGCATCGTGGATGATAGAGACATATCAAACTGGTAATGGGAGAAGTTGAAGCAAAATGCCTCAGGTTGGAAGCCGTCTGCAGACATAACTTCGGCCCAGTTTCAGAGCTGCCTCTGGTGTGCAAAACTTTCTTGAGTTTGCAATAACTGTGCAAGGTAACGCTTATATGTGTCCATCAATTTCTCTTCTCAGCGTGGTATTTCGAACACCAGTGCACGCATTACACAGTGATGCATGTTGTACACTGTAAAATGTGGTATACAACTCCGCCTATGCTACGATATATGGTCCTTTTTCTATGTGTACCTCACAAGATTATGTAAGCTCACAGTAATGACAAAAAGTTAACATAACGAATGTGATACACAAATCATAGGGTATTCCATCTCCTATCTACTCACCACTGGCTTTGAGTTTTCAGTAGGGTCAGAGCGCTCTTTGAAATTGAACTTAGATGCAGTACATTTTGACACCTTTTCCAGAATCAGACTTGGTTCCACATCTTCTTCTGTTCTTGCAGTGATTGTGATGTTTGAACCCTAACCACAAGCATAATGGTGAAACTGTGCAACTGCAAGGAGTTGGTTATTATTACCTTGAAGAACTTAGCAATGTCCATGAAGTGGTTGGCACAACAGCCTTTTTTGACTAGTGGAGCTCCTTCTCCTTGCTGGAATTTTTTTGTAATACACAATAAAGAACCACAATTGGAGGGATAGACGACACTGACTTGTTAGATCAAACGTTCATTAAGCTTACATGAAGCATGTACCAAGATCAGGAAGCACCTGCCATCTACTTAAAAGTACAGGAAAAGATGTTCCATGTTCCATGGGTCCCACATATACTACAGGTTCGAACCTCAGTCCTCAATTATACTCCACTTTGTTTAAGGAATTGACAACTGCATGCCAAGATTTGTTGCTTGAGACAAGGACCATACAGCCAGCAACTCTAGCTGTATAGTTCTGTTTTTAAGTACCTACTAACATTATCAGTGACTCTTTTATCATCAAAAAATACCAAAGGAAGGGATAGAACTTTATCACGATGTTAGATTCGCGACGCTTGAATACTGTTCACCTTACAGATGAGCACTGGAAGAAAGAAGGCAAGACAATTTGGTTTACCCAGTTGATTAGGATGAACTTTGGAAGACTAGTGTTTGGATCTTCCACCTTACAGAAGGCGTACATAATCTTCCCGCAGCTCAGTTCTTCTATTAGTTCTTCCAGTCCACCATCTTAAACAGAGTGCGAAGCTACAATTAATCTTCCTGTTCCACACTAAACATAAAAGTGGTTCAGGGGCATCGGCAGACCACTTCCCATCGGTACTCACCTCCTTTAGAGACCACGCAGAGATCGTATGATTGTTTGTCGTAACCAAAGAGCGCCCTATAGGAACAACAGTGTTATCTAGTGTACAAAACAATAAAGAAGCCCAGTTTGTCTCTGAACAGAAGGTACACCTCCACAAAACTAATCGCGTGATCTTGGACCAGATGTCATTAGTAGATGGACGTGCAATATGAATTAAGGGGTTAAGGACAGTATACGCTAACGTCATGTACAGCAGCAAAGAAAGGAAGTCCTTAAATCGCCTGATCAATCCGGTGAATGCGTGCTCGTTTATCAACCTTCCGGTTCAAGAAAACTGCACAAGTTTGTCCCTTCTTACTGTAGTACGTGGCCCGTATCATTTACATAAACGTTGATTACCAATTTGTACTGCATTTATCGTCCACCACTTCCTTCCACGCTCCGAGAAGCTCATCTTTATACTTCACCAGGTTGACGGCCATGTTTGCAAACAAACTGCCGGCGAAACGCAGTCTCGATACAAAGGCAAGAGTGTACCATAATAGATTCCCATAAATATTGGTAGTAGCAGCACGTTAAAACATGGAATTTATTACTAAAATTTTCGTTTCTATCCTCACATCTGCATTTGACAAGTTTTTTTTTCGCTGTCGTTTAACCGCTGGAAGCGAAGAGATGGTCGCGGTGCTGTGACGTCAACGGTGATTCTGCATCGTATTAGCGTTTGACAACCAAGTTTTCGAGTACGGATCAGATATTACAGGTGAGTTGGCTTTGCCTTTCCCTCTTATTTCGTGATACGAATACCGATGTGTATTTGCGACAGGTAATCGCGGACACTCCTTCATGTATTACCGAGTTATCCTCGCAGTCATAGTGCTTTATTCTCCCGTTGGATGAATGGCATTGGATAACTTTCTCCTCCTGTCTGTCAGGCCGTCAGCTGATTTGAGGATGCAGTCAGGAAAGTGCTTCCAGAACGCGGACTTTGTACCGGAGATATTTCACACAACGGTCATGAAACGTGCAAACAGCGTGTCTATGTCTGCATCTAGCTGATGTAATGGTGTTAACAATTGCGCATTTAGATGATCGATGTACATGTCTGTTTGTGTGTTTTGTTGTTTTTTCTGTGTTTTCTTAGTACGGTGTTGCATAGACTCCTATTATTCGGGGGGTTTTCATTGGGCAAGCAGCTGTGGCGTTGGGAGATCTGACAGCTGCTGTGTGGGGATCGACGAGAATGTTGCGATTCCGTGCGCAGCCGCGTTGTATATAAGCGTATCCGAAGTATCCAGAAGTGGACATTTTACAGAAATTTGTGTTCATGTTCTGCCTGTGCTTCTTTGTAGCTGCTTATGAGGCAGCTTCTTGGTAAGGCAAGAAAATTCGCATCTGTCAGCTGTTTCCTTGTAAACATGAGCGCTTCTCGTGTTCTTGTAATTACCTTAGTGATGTGAGAGAAGGTGTTGTAACTGTTTGACGTGGGAAAGAATGGTGTCGAAGAATTGTGGTCACTATTCGACACGGAGAACGGACGAGGAAGGGTTACAGCGAACCGTCACGACACCTATAGCGGTGTGGAACGCTTGCTGTATGGCACTCACACATACTATCAGTGACAACACCGTAATGAAAGCAACGAACGGATGGGAAATTGGGGAGTAAAGTTGGGAATTCAGAACGACGAAGAGCACAACCAAAGAACAGGGTCACTTAGTTCGAAGGTGTCTCAAGGACGGATGTACAATAATCTAAAACGTATTTCCGCACAACATAACGTACAACCTCTAATCAGAAATAGGCACCGCTTAGATATACTAACCCGTTTTTCAAATATCTTCTTGTTTCGTTTGCCGGGATGATTTTGCCTGCATGGAATTCTGCTTACATCGAATAAAGAATCAGTTCGTATTGTGCTCCTATGAAATGCTTGTGTTCATGGGAATTTCGTTTCAGACGAGAAATTTATTGACAAATTTTCGTTAACTTTGTTTTTGTTGTTGCTTTTGGCGTCACAAAAATGCTGCCTTTTTAATCGGGGTGGAACGTCAGGGATATTATACATAGGTGACATAGAAAATTCGGACTGGCATACAGTGAACGGTCATTCTGTTTTGTGACACTGTGCCCTTTTGGGATTACTATTAAAATTGCCTGCGCATTTGTACATTGTACATGAGTTTACTGGGCAAAGGCGACTTCCCACCCTGTGGCGTATTTCCCTATGAGTAAGTATAGTGAGGTCACAAAAGGCCTCCGCCCTCTCGGGCTTTGTGCTCTAACTTGGGCAGTTATCAGTAGTTATCCGGACTCTCCTCTGTTCCTCAACCCCACCTTCCACCTTTATTTATTTATTTATTGTTATTATTTTAGTGGAGCTGTCCTGTAGCTGTGCAGCGACACTCCCAGATGGATAGGACTACTTCGCGAACAATCCTAGCTTTTTATGGGTTTTAACTCTTCGCGGAAATCGGCAGTGATTACCGTAACCCTTTTATATATTCTTTTTCATTTGAAGAGGTTCGTATCATGACAGACGACGTGATGTGCATGGCGAAGGGGGCCGATGCACCCTGTAGCGCGACGACGTTCGCTTTTCTGTTTTCGTTTCCGATAAACTCTTGTTCTCTCGTTTTGACAGGTGCATTTTTGTTTTTCCCCGGCCCCTGGAGATGCATGCGCGGAGAAGCGAAGGGAGCGGGAGAACGCAGCAGTCCGTCGGAGTACATGTGCACCAATTTTGAAATCGCCCCGCTGTCCTAGGGCCGAGCTCGCACGTGCTGTTTGTCTACGAGTGGGGAATTGCGTCGATGCTGTTCGTTCTGCTGTTGCGTTGTGGGCGTTGTGCCAACATCTGTTCAAAGGCTGCTAGCCACTCAAGACCTATCGAGGGAGCAATATTTGCGCCACCATTTGATGAGGAGCGGCATTGAGAAAGGTAGTCCAGATATTGAGAGGTTGACTGAAAGCGCTGGTGCATTCTCCGACAGAAGCGCTTATTTGGAGCCAACAGCAGTAGCGTGCACGAACTTCTCAGTGCGATTTCGGGAAAGTATATTTCTGTTTGATCGATTACTTTTTTCTTCCTTTGGCGTTGGTGCATTGCTGTTGCGTGGCATTCGCCGAAACAACCTCCAATCAATCAGCTGTGGGCTGGCGTACCCGTTTCGAAGTCTTCTATTTGAGTCCGCCACCCGATGGTTGTTTTCTCCGCAATGCACCACCGCCTCGCCGTGAAGCGTTTTGCCTGACTTAGTCGGCCGTGAACTTCGTGGAGTGCAGCGGCATCAGGCGCAGGGGTACGCAGTTTTAGAAATTGAAATGCAGCACACGCTTTTGTACAGAGCGTAAGGAAGCGTCATACATGTCTGGCTGGGTCGACTGGTGGCTGTCGCTCTTAACTAGTGATAAACCCTCGCCATTACTCTTGCTATTGTCATTTGCAGGCGTGACAGACATGGAATGCACTGTTGGAAGTCTAGGATTTTCGGCGCTGGACGCGCAGTAAGAAGCGGGTAGTGGCAACCATCATGAGGTAGTGGTGAGTGCTCCTCTATCTCTCGTTAGTTCGCGTGACTAGATCGATGGGATGTTACCCTCTCTTCGAAGGTCGATCATCTCAGTCAAAAGCAGAAAAAAGAAAGAAAGAAAACGGCGGCGGGCTCGTAAAAGCCGGTTGTTTTGTTCGCGAGCTAAATGGGGGATCCCGACGGGGAACTGACGTCGAAAAATATGCGGTCACTGCTTCTTGCGACGGCTATTTGCCGCCTGGGATTTCTGGCTACGAAAAGGAAATGGAATTGACTGCCGTTCAAGCGTTGTGCGACGCGGATTCCAGGGAATGCCCTGATGTTCTCGCGCGGGTATTTATGGGCTATGGCCTGCAGCTTACATGCCAAGCCGTAATGATCCTTTATATGTATCTCCCTTGTACATTATTTGATTGTAGATGAGGTAGAAAGCATTGACACATGAAATCCATACACTTGTAATATAGTTGGGGTCGTGTACCCAAAATTTGTTCGTCATTTGTTGCGTGGTCGAAAAGAGATACGTCCGTAAGCACTGACTTTGGCGCCTGAACGCACCTGTGGATGCAGGTTGTTATGGGGGATGGGAACGGACGACTTCTTAGGTTTGTTGCCTTTTGGGTGTCATATAGAAAGATAATAGATGTCTAGTTAACAAACACAAAATTTAACGCGTATTGGAGGCCGTCGCGTAAATGGAAAGGACTTAGTGCGCACTTTGTGTGTATCACTTGTGCTTATTACATTTTATTTCGTACGTGCAAAAGGGAATGCGGATGCGGGTATGTCCGCGCAATTTCAAAATTTTCGGGTACAAATTTGGTGTGTCTGCGGAATGTGGGGAGAATGCGGGTGTACCCGCATTACCGAGAAATCCTTGTTGCAGTATGTCCGGTGTCGGGTCTAGCTAAGCTAATGGCGGCGAAATTTATACGCATGCTAAAGTTCTATCGACCTTTGATTCAATACCGAGTGCTTAATGATAACCAGCATTTTCGGCAAATCTTTGGAGCGTTATGTCAACAGAAAAGTATACGTGTCTGCGGACTATGGACATGGACATGCGAACATGAGGTATTCAGTCATTTGTGAGCCATAGCCTCGATGCATATGAATAATCCTCTACCTCTGAACATCCCCGTCTTACGTCTTAGATTGCTTCATAGTTGGTTGAAATAAAAGCCGTACTGATGTGAGTTGAATGGCAGCCCCTTCTGCCATATTATTAAAAAGTACAGTCAACTTGTATTTCAAGGCGTTCCCGTCCCCATTTTCGGTTAACTTCTGAGTTTCATTTAAGCACTTTCATGGCACATTGCCAGCGTTCTTTTTTACCAACGTAAAGTAATGTGTATCCCGCGTGTGGGATTCGCTAACGGACTGATCCCAACAGCACTTCCCGACGTCAGGGGGTTACTTTTATACAAGTAGGGACTGCAGTACTCAGTCACGGATGTGAATCCTCGTGCGTCCTTCACAGCGTTGGACGTTGTCTCTGCTTTGTAAGCCTCTTTGGACGAAGACTGGAAGCCGGCTTCAAGTACATCCCACGCTCGGTGGCCTTTCCGGAATGTATGCACATACACAGATTATGGAATGAGTGGAAGGTGCGCTCATACCGCATTGTTTAGCTGCCTGTACGAAAAAAGATCGCTAGGGATTTGGTGCGATACTTTCGTCATGCGTACCGTGCCCGTGGAGATTAATGGGATGAGGCAGTGGAAGAAAATGAGGTTGAGGAAATGCAGCTAAAATGCACAATCGCATAGAGGCAGCGTAGAACAACACGATTGCATACTAGGTGCAGGGAGGCAATGGTTAGCTGTGTGCTGGAGAGCCAAACGCACGCGAGAACTAAGTAACCGAAGTCTTCGTGGGATTTCTTTGATGTGCTTACAGATTGGTGAGTATACCTCGGACGAAACAGTAAGCCTACGATGCGTGTCCATCTAAATGAAGGGCAATTAAACCGACAAAATATACTTCTCCCATAAACAGCACGTATATGATGACCCTGGCTTAAACTTGCGAATGTGGTGCTGTGCTAAAAAATACCTATAAGCGCAGTGTACACGGCTCTGTATAAGCTCAGTGCGCGCAGACCTGTTCCGTATATTCCTTGGACGTCTGCATGGGAACGCGAAGCGAGTTGTTTATGCATGCGGTTTGCGCTCTAATGCGTTTGCACATGGCGTCTCAGCGCTGCGGCAAGTCCGCCCATAAAACGTACACGGCGCCCCGTAAATCAGCCTGGCAAAAAAAAAAAAAACAAAAAAAAAAACAACAGCCTGGCACGCTGGCAAAAACGCTCCATGCAGGTAGCCCCTACGGAGGGCTACGCACACAGTTGGGCACGACACCAATTGTTTTTATTTGTTGATTATTTTTGGCGTTACTCAGGGGTGGCGGTTGTGTAACATGAATTTACAACATCTACGTTGTAATGTATTACCAGTGCGCATTATATCAGTATCGCTCCTCTTTTCTTTTTACCGAATTGTGTCTGACTGAAGATACATTGCAGCTTTTCCAATGACACCGCGGCATTTTGCCCGGCATTTAGAAATACTTAAATGCGCTGAAGTCCTGGTGGGACGTTTGTTTGAGCAACCGGACATATGGTCATGGGCGTGATTCATGGGCTACCATAGCGACGCCATTGTTGCTACTAGAAACATGTTGGAAGGTACTATAGAACACGTCTTCAGCCAACTTCATACAGACGGAGTGGTCGTGTGATTGCAATTGAGAAATTGGAACGATAGGTTGCTTGCCTGTTTGCCTCTCATCAGTTGCGCTCTGAGAAAAGCTCTGGTTATTCTTGCGGTGTGTGCAAAACTACCTGGGTAGACCCGCAATGAAAACAATCCCAGTACGGATGGACTCACTCTCGCTCATCGCTTATACCCATTCAACGGGACACTTCCAGTCATCTCGCGCGTGTCCCAGATCGTTCCGGAATTTCGAATACTACGTATAGAGTAGCCCAAGATAAACGTCCTCCTTTCCCCCCCTCCTTTCCCTTTAAACTCTGCACTGATTTTGGTACTAAAATCTAACAAACAAGCAAGACCTTCCGCAACTTTCGGAATGCATCTGTAACATGGAATTTCTTCAGTGACGGAAAGGTCAGCTGTTTCTGTATTGGAGACTCGGTAACGGCGAAGATTCCGTTTCTTTCTTTTTTTTTTTTTTTTTTTACGAGAACGGTCGTTTGACGTTTGCTCGCGGCGTTCGTTGCTCGAGCCCTGGAAACGGAGCCAGCCAGGCGAGCGCAGCACCTTTAACTGCGATGGAAATTGCGCACGTTCCTTCTGCGTGCGGTTTCTTCAAGGCCACGAGCAATCAGCTGTGGAGGGCTTTCGTTTGACATTGAACCTGCTCGGGCCTTTCCATTCGTCGCCTTGTTTACAAACAGGGACAGACTGTTGGCAGGCGTTCTGGTTGCAACATTTGCTTCCTGCGACGCGCACTCCCTTTCTTTCTCTCTCTCTCTCTCTTTGGCATCAGCATCTACTAGTATATCGTCAGCTGCGTGAGAACGTGCTCGTCACATTAGTCATATGTTGCGTTGGACGCATTTTTTGCCTCCTCCTTTGGGACGCAACTAAACAATAACATCGTTCGAGAAATTGTTTTCTTTTGTTTGTTTGTTTTTTTTATCGCGGTCGCCCTGTTTGTCTTGGTACATCCTGGGGATGTGTATGTGCATGTCGAAGGAAGAAGGTGGTATCGCTAGTGTGCTTTCGCAAGGTGTGGAGTAAGAAAACGCGCTTTTCTGTGTCAAGGCTCCAAACTTGCGCAGTGCTAGTTATCTCATGACGTAAAGCCACAAATTATTTTGGTTATTATGCTGTTGGATTTGTGCTAAAAAAGAGCAAGTACACGAGGTGAGCTGGTTCCAGTCGCAGTAAAGAATCAGTCTTCTACAATAAAAGGACTGCGCGCGTGAGAATGAAAGCACAAACCGCTGAAAATTTTGTACAGTTCTTGTTGAAAGGAGAAAATAAGTTTACATTATTTAACGCAACCGTCAAATTGTTGTTCTTGTGTTGCACCTGTTGTTTTGGGTCCTAGCACTTTTGCAGCGCACGCAAGTAACTCGATCCTCAGGCAGTAATAGTACTCCGCTGAAAACACACGGTAGCCCATTTTTCCACTTCGATTTAAGTTTTTTACAAAGCGTGAGGGAGCCAGGAATAAAAAGCTTTGCTTGGGATGGAGCTCATCAGATCCCCGCCGAATCTCTAACATTAGTTTTTGGTTTTCAGCAGCATATTCCCTTTACGATAGGTATTATTAGCTGCTGCTTTTTTTTTTTTTTTTTTGCTTGCTCAGCAGATTTTGTTGCTAAACTGCCATATGCTATGCTTCGACGGAATACACGTGCCGAACTCGGGGAGTTTCGGAGCTGTAATGACTGTGGCTGTTCCCGGCGCAGGTGGTTAGATGCGGAAGCATAGACAGCAAATATCCACGCAAAGCCCTGATTGCGCGGTCACGAACGTCGTAGTAAAGATGTCGATCATCTGTAGCGCGCGGAATGAAAAATGACCGTGCCAAGCTTATTACACTCAACTTCTGCTGCTGTACGCCTCGCCAAAGGGAAAGAACAGCTGTGGTTTGACCCGAGCATTCGTGCTTTGGGTTGAGATGCAAAGCGACGGG
>JARGYV010100275.1:0-18901 GCA_029532675.1 Ornithodoros moubata
AAAAAAAAAAGAAAGTCGTGTATCGCTTGAGATAAAATACACTGCAGGCAGACTGAGTGGTTCTGAATAAACCCCTTAGGTAAACGGGGTAGTAAATGGCACCCACTTAAAATTTCACTTTGCTTACTGTTTGCATGCGGAATAAAAGAACAGCAAATCAAACAGAGCCTGAAGGTCTCGACCGGCTCAGTTGAGTGCAGGATCTATGTATTCATCGACTATTTCACTTCTGACTTCGTATAAGCTTGAAACATGGTTCTGCGCCACTTTTTCCAGTCATGTTAACATTCTCGTTGTACTTCTCCTGCTGCAATTTACCGAACAATGCACACAAATGAAAAAGGAAATGTGATTTCAATGTCAGCGCATTCTTCATCTCTCAATGCTGTTACAATTAATAATAAACAAGCTTATCTTTACAACGGCCAGACATGCTCGGGCTCTCCACTTGAGAGCATCATGTGATTGGATAGCTTCTTCCTTGTACGATTAATCCTTGCACAGAAAGAAGAGAATGAGACCAACCTTTTTACGAGCAAGTAATAACTGATATCAGCATTACGGCATGTACATTGCTACTTCTGATTAATACCTATTGTTGACACTTCTTTTGACGCAACGTTGTGGCCCTGTTCGAGGGTTCAAATGGCTTTCGTGTCCTTCCTACTGCACAGCGGAATAAGAAATGTTATCGTTGGTCGTCATTTGACATACAACACCGTCGACCATTACTGTCCCTTCCAAAGAGTCCGATGGCACTTTCAAAGGCGTCTTTCTACTCTAACCCCAGGCGGCCGGCCGGCCAATAACACTGATGAATGCATTCGAATATACTTATAAAAAACGGGCGGAAGATCAAAAGTTTCATTTACTAGACTGCTCAGCTTTACAACTGGTCGGAGGACTATTACAATATGGACTGGCCCTTGAAGGAAACTATATATATATAAAAAAAGTAACTCAGACATAGATTTAGCTTCCTCTTCTTCTTAGCTTTAGCTTATGTCTCCGGAACATCTTTGTTTCCTCTTCTTCTTTTATTATGTGAAATCTGACACATAGGTCCGCTGCCTGTGATCGAAGACTGCTCATATGATCGCGGTCCGAACGTTTAATGTTGTGCAATAATGTGTTTCTTCTGGATTTGTTGGGAAACAATGGTTAACAAATAAGAAGAGGTTGGCTGTTCACTTCATGTCACTCCTTATGTTTTTATACGCCTGTCTTTCGGGAGTCCTGCTGGCGACTTACAGCAAAATACGAGCACCCACCCATTTATTTTGCTTACACAGTCTTTTTAATTTTATTATCTAATTTCCATTTATTTATCTAAGAGTAGCAGTATTCTTCAGGCGACAAAGCAACCTCTACTCAATTACGCAACAAAATTAAATTATTTTCTTCTTTAGAACTCCACGAGCCTTGTCACTTTCTCTTACTTTTACATGTCACACCAGGTCACACATCTTGAACTTCTCTATCGTCTCTTTATCATGTTCCCTACAGGAAGAAGGGTGAAAAAACAACAGAAGAAACTCCCCGTATGGTGTCGCAGCTCAAGCTTTCTTTACAACTGGCATGCACACACACAAATATATAAACGAAGAAAAAGAAACCGAAAGAAGGACCGGCGCACGTGGTAGAAAGCACCTAAGCAAACAAACAAACAAAACTTTGCCAAGTAATCGCAAGATGAACTCAAGGGACGCTCCCAGAGAAGTAACCCAAAATCTGAGTGGAGCGCGAAGTAGGGAGGAAGTCGAAATGCAAGGGAATGGGCAGCAACGACGCATGGCGACACTGTGGGCTCAGGAAATGGAATGTCCGAGAAAAATGGCCAGAATGGAGCGGACGACGTAGCCAAGAAAGCAAACAGCATATAGGGTCCTCGGCTGAGTGGATATGCACACACACAAGAGCGAACTGGGGTCCTTTTCTTTGCCGCTGAGTCGCGAGCGATATTTATGCGATGTCTGCATAAAGTAAGTCAGTATCCGACAACCGCTATGGAATCAGGCGCCCAGTGCAAGACGCTGGCTGCACAATGGTGCCGTCAAATGGGAAGTATGACCGAGGGTTGCACCTGTGAGAGGGATTAAAAGGAGCGCGGGGAACGTTTGGCATGGCTGGCCTAACGCGTCTGTTTTCCAAGTAGAATATATTGCTCCTTTTTCATACAGAATTATACAACATAAACGACACTCCACAATGCAAAACAGCATACAGAAAGCAGAAATTTCGCAGTAGCTAACCATGACCTCGCACTGGTTAGGATTTTGCCGTTTGCCTTCCGTTAACCCCCTCACCGCACGAAAACGCGTTCGCTTCCACGGTACACGTGCGTGCACATCGCGAAGAGCGACCGCCACCACGGCACGAAATAAAACGACCATAAAGACCGAATTACGTGGTGCCACCAGCGCCGCGGTGCGAAGAAACATTTACGTACCGCCCAAGCACGTCGCGTCCCTTTTCATGAGCCTCTTCCCAATTTGTCGCTGTTACTTCGCCTTGTATCGCTTCCCTCCGGGCCAATGCGTAAATGCCGCGATAGGAGAACGAAGAAAAAAACGGAAACAGGCTGTAAAAGGCGAATACCGAGGAGAAACACGTGGTGACAGGAGACAGGACAAGGCGTGCAAGACGTGAGAGGGCATTTGCTACAGAATGTTCCCAAAAGCAGCGGGAGAGAGGGAAATAAAGGGGGAGGGAGGAGCAACTTCCTGCGGCATAGTTCTTGTGTTCACGGAAGCACGCCGGGAACTGGGCTGCGCAAGATTTCGCTGTGGTCTTCGATTCCGTCGCACCGGATGAATGAGCCGGTCAGAAACTCAGATTATGCGTAACGTGGGAGCAAACGGGACTCAACAGCGCTCTCATAAATGGGACCCATTTTTCAGCTGCAGTTAGGGTTAGAGCAGGTTGTTTGTGCTTTCCAGAGGTCAATGGGATGCGGTTGAAGAGATATAGTATATAGAAAAGAGACATACGCAGCCTATAGTTCGTTCTCGATATAAAATGGTCCGACGTCGTATCATAAGCTCATTGAGCATCAACATAAACTACCACAAATTAGTGGTCCTAATAGGTCNGCCTGAAAAAAAAAAAAAAAAAAAAACAGCCATCGCATTAATTAGTAATTAACGCCACGTCAATAGGCTCCGCATCCCATTTTCAACAAATCAGGTAATTACTATTCTGAATCATGGTTAGCTATAAGCATGTTGCGCGATGAAGTTTGTTTCCCCAGAATATTGAGCCTTCCTATTTCCGGCATGCCCCCTGGTGCCCGTGGACCATTCTATAGGATTAGCCCTCGAAGGATAAATAGAGTTGGCCGTCATCGGTTGGAGGATGCCTGCTGTGATGCCTATACGAGCGAAGACATATCAGCACCGCCACTGTTTGATGTACTCGCTTTACGATCATCGCGAGGTGACGGAAGTGCCGAGCATGGATCACCAGAAGAGGAACGAGGAACACTTCATCTTCCGGCGCTGCTCACTATAGCCTTCATACTGAGAAGATCAAATGCCAGTCACGCGCAGGACGTGAAGAGAGGGTTCCTCTCTTGAGTAATCTTTGTACGCTCAGTCCCGTTGTTTTGCAGCAATGGATGATCAACTTGGGCATGTTGGAGAATGCTGGTCGCCATCTCTGCTGTCAAGCTAACAACAACGATTATGATGATGATGCGGAGCTTACTCCTAGTGCAGTATACCCTAGATCACTACTACACGAATTCGAGATGTGAAACAACCTTGTTCTAAATCATGTTCGCGGTCCCATACACGCCTTGTGCGCAGGCTTTGCTTGATCCGTAAACGGATAAAGGTCATCGTTTCGTTTGCTCCATGACTGGAATTGTCTGGCTTACTCGAACATGGAATCACGAATTCTTCGTGTTTCTAATCACACATGTGTTGTTAGTCTTTCGTCGTCGAAGACGGTATCCATGCTTATTTCAACGTAAACCAGACATTCGTTGTTAGATAAACATCACAATTTTCTGCACGCGAAAGGCATTATTTAGATGCAGACGATATAGGGAGCAGAAGACTCACCGCCAGAACAAGGCGTGCATTTCCGGATGTCGCGGTTACGGAACAATGAGAAGAATACATCACACGCCCATGATCGCGCAGCCGCCTTTACTTTGACTGCCCGAGAACGCATTTTCCTTTTTAGTGTTCTTCCTTTCTTCTTCAGCTTCCCCAGCTACCTTCGCCATATATGTACGAAAGCGTTGGTCACTTTGATGAGACACTTCTCCGCATCAAGTCTGGCCACCATTATGTCTGACTCCGTTTCTATCAGCGGTTTTCGATGCCTAGCCCTATCTCCTTCTGGCACTTAAAACTGTCACTGAAGATGACGCGCTCCTTTTCACTTCCTCTCCTATTTCCGTGGCCATCACATCGCGCATGAATATTCCCCTGACCTGCCTCGCGCCCTGCCTAGACTCAACTTGTCTGCAACATATTGGGTTCGTTATTACTTTACTTCAAAGAGGGGATCCGCGTTTGAATTTCTCTATTGAGGCAGTGCCGCCTGCACAATCCTGCTTCGCCTCCATCTGAACCATTCCAGCTGCGGATAAAAATGGGCAACGATTCACTCACGGCAGGGAGGATGAAAAGGGGTCCCGTCCCCCTCTCAAATTGTTCCGTCACGAAGCATTTCTTGCGCTAGGCGCCGTTTCTCAAGCAGACGAAAGCGATTTTTCTCTCAACATGGCGCTGGCGATGATATTGTGCGCCGCGTTCCTTTGCGGACTTCTTTCCTTCTGTAGACGTTTAATCTACCGGAAGAAGACGTTCTTCTGTCAAAGCACGTGTATATCTAACGACCTAAGCAAGATTTTTTTTTCTCTCGTTTCTTCTCTCACTCTTGTACAAGTCCGTATTATCGTGTTTCCGGGCTAGTAGCCGCCATTCGTCATGTTTTGTGAGTCTGCCGACGGTCCTCTTGTTTTCGCTGGGACAGCGCCGGCAGCGTAGAAGAGGAAGCTGCCATGCATGATGAGGATGCTCCGCATCGTCGATGATGGTTGCGATAGGGCCAGCGCCAAGGACTAAACATCCCAATTTGTTTGCAAAGCGGAGTGATCTACTGAAATTATCGTACCGTAACGGTGTATTTTCCTTATCTCGTTTGATCTGTGAGCAGAACATGGTCTTTCTTAAATTTGTTTGCCCGAATAACCGTTTTTTTACAAGTTAAGCTGATAGACGATATCATAACGACAGTTTAGTTGCGCTGAGTTGATCACTTAATGGAAGCTTTCATGATTTATACCAGCTATACCCGTAACTATATACCGTCGCATATGTATAAAGCCTTGTGCTACACACTGAAGCAAGCGCTGGAATCCAAGACTGTATTAGAAAGATGTCGTAGAAATGCATGGTCTACCTCTAAAAGCATCTAGCGAATTCCTAATAGGCAGAAACTGAAAAGGAAAACAACTGCCTTTCTCTTTTTCCTCGATCCACATCGTCTGCTTTCGAAGGATGAGATGTGATTCGTCAGCCATCAGGTTAGTGAAGGAACAGCGGCAAAACTAATATATGAATGGCGATCGCAGTAACGGCCGAACGAAAGAGCAAGGAGAAGCTGCCATTGAATCCGGCTACACTCCTGCTTTTCCCCTTTCCCTCTTTTATTATTTATGCTTCATTTTTTTAACTTAGCGGGGATCAAACAGGAGATCGTTTATCATTCCCTCCGTTTTTCTCAAAAGCTCGCCGACGGCCAAATGTTTGCCCATTTCGTGACAGAAGCACTATTCTCTCTACCTTTGGCGAGAAGCTGACTGAAGTTCTTTTAACAGGAAATAAAAATGCTGCTGCGACAACGGTTTTGTTTTTGCTGTATCCACCATTTATTACTCTTATTACTGTACGAAAGGTAAAGCGGATCCTTAGAAGCGTTAACGAAAGTTACCCGTGATTTTAGCTGGGCATGTACGATGAAGCGAAAGGAAAAGATGCATAAGAAGAGATGGATGTCCTTCCAGACATCATCACCCACTTCTGCTTGTCGGTTGAGAGAAGGTTCTATTTCTGAATGGTCTCTCCGCTAGTACGCTATATGGAAGGGGGCTGGTGTAAAACAGGATACATCGTGGGATGTTTTCTGAGTAAACTCATTTTCTTTCCTTTGCACGTATAGACTGATAGGACGCTGAAAGACAGTATGTTATTTCAGATATAGCCTAAAAGTGAGTTAGCCCAATACGATACAAGATATAAATAGTCCAGCTGCTCAAATGCGTAAGAACATAATAAAAATGTTGAAACAGCTATAAAAGTGTTCTAGGTGTAATCTTGAAACCGACCTTCTCCGTGTTCAGATGAATGCCGCTAAAAAAATCGCGAGCAAATAATTGTGGAGCACACATTTTCTTCGTAAGTTGTTCACAAACGTCATTGAAATTTACGCTTCAATGCGCCGTGATTGGTATAGCGACTCTTCGCTGCCATTGCGCGACCCTAATATTGGCACAAACACGAAGCTGAGTATCATTGTAAAACTCATACAGATACAATATTATTTTAAAGTCGTAGAACCTCCGAGCGATGTGTTTCCATGTCATCCTTCTCGCTGTGAGGTGTGCATCGATGTGTGCTTCCCGCAGCAATCACATCGATGTAAAGTGCTTTCCTCAAGTTCCTGACAAGTACGGGACTAATTAAACACCTGATGAATGTGCGCCCACGCCCCATGTGTCATATTCATTATGCACTTTGAACTCTGCCGGTGACAGCCGGTCATGTGTGTGTGTCGTAATCACACCTCATCCTCTTCCCCTGCAGAATGAAGCTGTGTGGCACGCCTATAGTGGCGAACCACCTCACTTCATCATCATCAGTTGATACTGTGTTGTTAGTAAGAAACGACGAGGAAAACGCCAGATAATATTGTTGGCGACACTTTCAGTTTCCTCATTATATTGCACTGTATTATATTATGTATTACAGATTCCTCATTTGTTGACTCCGGAAGGGGTATTGATTTCCGTGAATGCTGGGAGAATTGCAGAGTCACAAAATGGCGTATGTCCACAATTTTCCAGAACTCATTAAACAGGGCCTCACAGCTGAAACGTGATTTTTTGCTTCTCTGCTTGTGCTGTAGATTGAAGTTCTGTTGTTGACCGTGGTGTTTGTTGGACAGACCAGCGTTGGCGCCGCATTCGTCGAAACAACAAAACTTAAACGCACAGTGAAACGCCCCACCCCAAAACTTTCCTTTTGTGCCCATCCGAGGCATTATCGTTTGTTTGCGCTCAGTATTCACGTCCCAAATTTTCAAAGTACGTCAGCATATCACGGTCGTGACGCCCTCGACTAACAACGTTATGATTCTCTCTTCGCATCGCCTGCGCATACAAAGCGAATACGGATCCAGGAAACACACAAACACAGTCTTTAACGGAGGTGAAAAAAAAAATAAAGAAGAAAGGAAAGGATACATTTAAGCAGAAACACAAAGCGCGGTGCGGGTAGGCAACACAACAGCGCTTTCTCGTGCACTATAAAAGCATTAACGCAATACTCCAACGCGTACCAAAACGCTTATTCAGCGAAAAAAAAAAGGGGGGGGGGAACCCACCATAAAACTCAGCAGCGCGAAGGACGAACGGAAGAGTTCACTAGAAGTTCAGAGAGAGATGGAGAAAAAAGAAAGTGGGCTCCAACAAAAGGAAAACAGAACAAAGAGAAACAAGTGAAAATGCAATGTGCTAAACAACTTTGGTCTCTCTGACAGTTCTTCTAGGGGGTGCCGCAGGTCCTTACACCAGGCCGCGAACAAAGTAGAACTCGAGCAAATGAAGGCAAACCGCCAAGCCCAAAAGTACACAAGGCAGAAGACGAACGAACAGCTCTGGGAACACGCATCAAGATGGGCTGAGTAGTTGTGGCTTGGGTTAAAGGCGGCAGCGAAGGTGGCCTCTTGAGTGAGGTCTCACCGGAACACACAAGACGGGTGGACGCGGATTACGAGCCGCCCTGTACAACAAGGTCGACGACGGGAGATTATGTCACGGACTTGTTCCCTATGGGAGACTAACAGAATCCACATCACTCTCTCGCTCTCGCACTTTTGTATCACACGTTGTCTCCTTTTTTACATATTTTATTTGTTACATTTTCTTATACTGGCCCCTTCACCAACACGTGATAGCCGGGATGATATCGTAAGGAAGGATGAGGGCACATCTTTGTGACACAATCTTTGACACACATCTTTGTGACACAAGTTGCGTACGTGCCACAGAAATGCGTACGCTTACCGATATCATTCTGAATGATGATAGTTCCCACCCTGATGGCTCCGTACAAGGACCATAAGAAACCAAGCGACTCCCAGCCCCAGAGATAGAGTGCGTATCAATATAATTTAAGTAAAGAAAACTTGTGTTTGCGTATGAGCAGGCAAACACCACATGCCGTTAAAGACCCACTCCGATGCTCGTTTCCGCCTCAAACTGTTTTTACCGTTGTTCGTTTATGGATTCACGTCTTTACTTCTCTAGCAGTAACCGAGAACCTGTGCGACTGTGAAATCCTGCAAGCCTATAACTGTACTCTCCCCACGTCGTCACATGAATCAGAGGAAGCCAGGCAGCAGCCGAAAGAGTCTTACTTCGCGATGGAGCTCCTTGACAAAAACAGAAAGCGAAGCACGCATCTCTTTGTGTGTATTGACCACACACAGCACACTTCCTCGTAACCATTCCTCAACCGAAAGATGTGCTGCGAAATGGCATGATCCAGAGCAACCATTGACAGAAGGAAAACACTCGTAGATCAAACGATTCTCAGAAACTCTATATACTGCTCCACAACCGCTCAGAGTTTACGACGGTGAAATTGCGAAACCGCGCTCGCGCGCTGGATGGAGTGCACGCCTGTCACAATCGGGCTCCACTGTATGAGGACGAGTACGCGTTTCACATCGCATCACAAAAAAGCTGATGAAGTCGCACGAAATTTTTCTCTCTGTAGCGGGGCTTCACATAACTAATGTGCACCTCCAGTCAGTCCCAGTTCAGATGTCGCGACTACGTTCAGTGCAATTCGAAGGAACCATTAAGCGGTCTATCGCTTTTGCGTATGAGTTGTGCGAACGGCGTCGTTCAAAATGATGAGTCGTTTACACCCTGTTCCGCAGCAAAGATCTGTTTTTAGGCTTCAGTCTTCAGCGCAAGACTGGCGGTCAGCCAAGGCAACAAAGTATGTTCTTCCCAGTCACGCTGCTGGTATTTTGTCTATCAGTAACATTGTCATCGTACACTGGCATCCGCGCGGGTACCTCCGCTCTCATGAAATAGCACTTGGTTTGTTTATGTAACGTAAACAGATTGCCGTGCTCATCGCGTGCGGTACTGGAATAAACTGACTATAGCGCACAGAGTTTGCTACAACGTATCACTGGATGACAACATGAAGGTCACGCGACGAAGCTTCCGGCTTTCACTACGCTCTGGGCTGCTCACGTGTGGAGAGTAATTGTAATGGATCTCCCTCCAGAAAGCGACGTGGAGATCATTCCAGTGCATATGATGGTGACGTCAGCCTAGCGATCAGTGACGGTTCAACAGTGAAGTATTGTGGCGATAGTAGTAGAGATTCTGCTTCATGCTGATATGCAGGGAAGAGTACAAGGGGAGGCATGTTACTAACTTCCAATACAGAACGCACGGCTCACAGTCACTGTCGGCAATGTCTGTAAACCTTGGAACAGCGAACGCGAAGTTGTAAACCAGGTAGCAGTAATCTCGAAAAATCGCTGAGAGAACAGACTACGCGGAACAAGGAAACATTGACCAGGGAAGGATCTACAAAATCTAGCTCGAAATACCAATGTGCGTTGTTTAATTCCTGTTTGCACAAGCTCAGTTTGCGCTGCAACCTCCAAGGTACAATACCCAAGGTGCGACTGCACCTAAGAAAAAGTCCCTTTTCTTTGCTGGGAAACGCTCTCGCAGTTGTCTCTGCAGGGGAAATCAACGTGAAGTCAATCTTTCACTTAGTTATAGCACAAACTACGCATATGGCAGTGACCCACATGCTTTTACGTCGTAATCCCCAAGTGCTTCGTAAGAAACGCGGGCGCGCCTGCGGAGAAGCTGAGCTGAATGGAGGTTGTCTCTGTGACACTGTGAGATATTTATGTCAAACAGGTGCTCGCGAGTTAAAATAGGAGGCTCGCCGAACATAGCGCACCTCAAAAGAGCTCCTTCCGAACCTGCATGAACTGCGCCATGTTCTGGAATCCGTGACCGTTACAACAAGGTGCTTTTTTCTACCGTGCCTAGCATCGTACACGACAGAAAAAGGCTCTGTGTAAACACCGAAGAGCGCTTCTCGTAATGTTCAGAGGAAGCGGATATCGAGCGCAGAGTTGTCAACAGTAGCGGGCCACAGTTCACGGTACGCAGAATAGAAATAAATGGATGACGACGGAAGAAATAAAAACCAGAACTACTGTGAAGTGCTTGCGTGGATGACTACATTCTAAAAACGAACTTCGCCGTATAACATGGTCAGATCAAATAAGGATAAACATCCACCACTGACTGGGCTGACGGAGTGCATCAATTGGCACAAACAGACGCAAAATTATTGTTCTCTAGGGAAATGGACTATAACAATTTAAATGGTGTTTTCTCATTACAAAGCAGGGTGAAAAGGAAGCACCAATCACGACTCAGAATTATCGTTCACGGACCTGACACGTCACAAACTGTGGGCGTATACGCCTTTTTGTGACACTTACACTTTTAAAACTGAATTTCACCGCATATCTGGACATTTTTGGGACACTTATGTTGTCCCAGAAATGGACTTCTCCCACTGTTCCCCGCGAACAGGGTTCGTGAACGGTGTCATTCGAAATGGCGATTGGTCATCACCGTGCTATGCGGTGAAGTTCTGTTTTAAGGGTGCACTATTTCGTGGTGTGTCACGTGCTGAAGTTGCATTGTTCAAGCGTGGGTAATGATCCGCAGTATACTGTAAACGTATATTCCCGATGTATGTACTCTGGCGTTTTTCGCGAATGGAAAAAAATCGCGAAAATGTGGACTCGCGAATAATTCTAATATGTCTGGTTGATGGTGAAAAACTGGTGAGAGATCGCGAAATATAGAACACGTGAATAATTTTAAAAACGAACTTTTGGGCAATTCGCGAAAATTAATACATAGGGAGCACAGATACGGTTACAGTATCTAAGGTACTCAAGTCAGCTTAATTTCGGTAACCAATACCAAGTTTAATGCGCTGTGTGTAATTAAACACAAACCAAAACGTAGCTGTCATCGACATCGTTATATTGCCTATGGAATACAGTCTAGTCTCTATGGTACCATTACCGAGCCAAAAGGAGGCTGACGATGATGCACATGATGACATGTCTGCGCACCCGTTCCAGACAAAAACGAAATACAGAATTGGGCGCGTCATCACGAAATGCCTTCGTCCATAGACTGGCCCCACTTGAGACCAACAAATGCAAGTGTTTACACACAACAACGCCCTGGAGCGCCAAGGTAACCCCAAGGACAGTGCTTCTTGAAGAGGTAGGCACGGCTTAATGTTCAGACTGCCTGACGAGCGATGACAGGCGGACAATTGTGATAGATGCCCCAGACCGTGAAGGACGTACACGCAAGAATTTACATCATAGTGACGTTCCCCTAGCCAATATAAATGCCTCTGTCGCTTACAAGATGTTGATGAACGCAAATCTTTTACACACTACTCAAAGCAGAACTAGAACAGTGAGAACCAATTAAAACTTAGAGGGTTATCAATCGCGGACTCAACTAGTGAAAAACGGTTGGGTACGCATTTTAGTAACGCTTGTTGGAATGTACTGCGGCGGAATTCGCTGGTGTATCGCTACAGAGCTCTTGCTCAGCGACCCATCTTCGCATCCGGCTTCCAATCTTAGGTTTCGTGTTATCGTCGTTACTGCTATAGTGAAACTCATTCAAAATTAGGACCATATTCTGTTCTCTGTAATGTATAACGCGATTCAAGTTGCTTCGCGCTGTGGGTGATTTTTATTAGCTGTGTAGGTTGTTCTACGCATGAGCAGGTGTGAATGTCCAGCATGACTGTGGGTCTGGTTGCACCGCGAGAATGTATGAAGTGCTAATAAATTAAGAAACTATTGAGGTGCTGACACCGTGTAAGTAAGATCGCACGTAGAACGTTATTGTTGATCTGTAACAATGCATGCAGACAATGACCATCGCGCAACATTCCACGAAATGGTTGTGGCCACCCAAAAGAACGCGTGAACTCCCGGCTCCCTGGTGCGCCCCTCAATTGAGCGAACGAACTCGAAGCATCCCAATGCACTTCCTAAACGCCCCCTAGGAGCACGCCGATGCGTGAGCGTCGTGCCACTTATTCTTCACTAGCAGACGATGCGAGTACTTACGAAGATGTGAGGACGACGATACCAGCGTCCAAAGCGATGCGAACAGCAAGACGTAATCACCGAGCTGCATCCATCGAACTGGCGGTCGTATCACCGCCGTGAGAGCCATAGCACGCCGCTGCACACATGCACGCACAACATACACGGATCGGAGAAGAGTGACGCCGTACCGCCGCTTTCCACCAACAAACTGAACGAATACAACATGACGCCACAGGGGGCGGTGGCTGTCGCTTCCAGTGGCGCTGCCGGCGGAGCTGATGTTCTCTTTCCAATCAGAATTTCTCTCGCTCGCGCTTTTCGGATCCGCTCTGAAATAATGCCACGTGAAGTGGAAGACGCAAAGGGTACTGATGATTTTTCGAGAGGTTAACGGTTCACTTGCCATCAGATGTGCTGGGACATTTCACTTTTGTTTCTTCTTCTTACTCCTCTTTTTTTTAAGAACCGTATTGTTCTTCGGGCCAAGCAATAGCTTCCGGGATGAGAAGACAATTGCCTGAGGGAGATACGAAGTTGTCAGACTGTGTGGATTAATATGAGCGTTGACCGAATTTTATGAAGCTTATAGAGACACCTTGCGTACGCTCTTACGAAGACACCTGAAGGGGTTGCAGTGAAGGCTAGCGGATTTTCTCTAATGGTATTCTCGGCCTCTTAATCTTTCCGACGTAGCGTAATTACAGGTCTTAGAGAAACAGACGCACAAACAGTGATGATCCTGTAGTGAAACCATTGTCTGTCAGTATCAGGCGGTACTGAATAGAACCGTGAAGCCAAGTTTACTGCACAAAATTATTCTCGGTACTTCTTTCATCTGTGAGCAGAATATCTAAAAGCAGAAGAAATGGCGACCTGATTGCAATATTTTTTGCTGGCAACATACCCCACAACAAAAAGACCAGCACAAGAAGGGCTAAAGAGTACTAAATACTATACCGCCAATTTAAGCACCCCGAACAATATACTTTAAAGTTGCCCTCGTACTCTAAACTGTCTTTAACTTACTGGTTGAGGGTGGCAGCAGACAGGCTGACTTTTCTTCTTCGATGAGTTATTGCCATAAATATGTCTCTTCCGCGCATTCATGGCGACTGACATAAAGTTAAGGCTTCGGATGAGCTCCGGTGGAAAATGTCATTGTTAACACCGCGTAGCTATTGATGGTGTTGAAGTAAAAGCAGAAGCCTATGGTATTCATGAGAATGGCGTGCCATTTACATTTTGAATGGCTAGACTTGGCCACTACTTCTTCCGTATGCAGCAGCACCTTCTCTTCTCTCCCATTGGAATCGCAGCTATTTTTGAGTATCTGGATCGTAACTCTTCAGCCCATCGAGTGCATTTCCTTTTAATCGTAGTTGATTCATCTTCGCTACGCTGTATGGTAGTACACCTGGCGCCTTTCGAAGACGTACTTTATATTCATGCAGTGCACTCAAAGCGCGAAACGCTCCCTTGAAATATGGTCCTGTTGCACGCACCAATATACAACCCAGAACGCTGTGGTACGCCAGTAATGTTGTATCAACAAGATAACGATGCAATGGGCGGTCTTTCCGGCATCGTATTCCGTGGATGTTGTTAGCCCGTTTAAGTTAAAGCCGGTCCTGCGGCTACCACGCCTATGTTTTCCTCCAGCTATAGTGCGCCTATAGCACTATAGTGCGCTTGGTGAGCCGTCAAGGATGGGTCAGAGTTGTCGCCCCTGAGCGTTTCTTTACGTTTTCTTACAGTTTCGCCGCACATTGTCTTCAACGGCCTGTGTTGTTAAAGAGAATACGTTAGGAATACTTCAACGTATAATATTTTGCGACTGAAGGGACCCAACGGTGAACCTTCTTCCTGGTTAACTATACAAAAACCTGGTGATGAAACTTGTAACTTTAGGACCATTTTTTAGAGTGCGTACGGCGTTTCGATCAAGGCAGGGTCTCGCACTTCAAGGACTCTTGCAAATGAGTCACATGGACAAAAGTGCGCTGCTTTGAGAATGGCAGAGGACGCTGTCCAACCCCTGTTCAGTTGGTGAAACGCCATTTAAGGATCTTTCTTCGTCTTTTTTCCTACCCTGTGTTTCTCTTTTTTTTTTTTTGTCTTCTGCAACGGCTCTGTGGGTTAACAGTATTAATAAATGTAACTTTTATAGCTCTGGTTGGGATATCGTATAAAAAAGCTCCATGCTTGAAGAGAATGCTTTGTCCGTTTGAGAATGCCCCCTGCCTTCTTCAACAGATGGTGTACTTGGAAGCGCAGAGGTGCACGTACATTCGCTTGAATCCATGTGAGTCTTCGCAAGCTTGGCGATTTTAAAAGCTACGCCTTTTCATGAACACCAGACAGCTACTTCTTAGAGGTTGTGGATAATTATGTTACCACAGTCCTTTGTTGCACTGCTTTAACGTCTTACTCCAAATAATCTAGCATAGCGAAAAAAACTGTGATAGCTGGTGGAAGGACGCAATAAAAAGTAAATTGTATTCCTCCGGTGTTCTTCCGATATCACCGAGAACTACATCATTCGGAGATGGTGTAGTACGGTAGTAAACAGAAGAGAGATATGGCAGATCATTCCCATGTTTCAGGGCAAAGAGTTTCCGTAAAATAAAATGATTTCTTCGCGACCCGTTTCAAAGCACGGGTCGATTATTTGGCACATTTCGATGACAACCACTCCAATAGCATTAGCGGAGTAGAAAACGGCTCAACCTACGTCCTTTACAGCTGCCATTTTCTGACGAAGCATTTTCCGAAGAAAAATCGCCCGCGGTACCCATAACAACTTGAAGAACGCCTTAGATCGGCTCGAAACTTTGCGCGTACGTTCGCTTCCTTTGGAAGCGTGTCTGTTTATTTACAGTCTGAGTGCAGCGCACTTGGAGAAACCCCGAGGGAGCTTTTGGATCGCTTATACGAGGAGTCTCTATATCTGCGCACCGCCGACCCTATCCGCTGCTGCGCCAAATGATAATGATTTGGGAAAAAAAAAGAAAGCTGAACGGCTTCACCGCTGTTTTCGCGAACTGGCACCCTTTGGCTTCTCATCATCGCTGCAGTAAATACAGCAGTTCGGGCAACATTGGCGAAAATAAAAAATTGCGAGACTGGGTGTTCGTATAGGTTTTGAGGAGGTTCGTAACGTTTGTGTTGCCTTCTTTTTGCAACACTCCAAGTAAAAGAAGGAACTGTAGAGGAAACCCGTCGTCGTTCACAGCCGTTCGCTAAATTGCCCACAATTGCAGAGGCCGCATGTATCGTGAAAAGCACGTCGTGACTTGTGCTCTCGAGACACACGTTTGTCTATTTTATGTAGCGACATTACTGCATATTGTACCTTTCAAATGCCTGCCGCACTGGTTCATCGCTGGCATTTACATTACAATACGGTGTGTGTCCATTGCTCAAAACGTTTAACCGTATATAGACCCGTGACTCCCGAATCCAAAAGTGAACTTGTAAAAAAAAAATGAAATTTTTCTTTGCATATAGGTGATGGGCACTGCACGGATATTACAACATACATAAAGATAGATTTGTATGAGTAGTAGCCATACTGTGTAAAAGAAGAGTGTATATGATATAATATAGTCTAAAGGCAAGTACTATCGCGAAAGTTTCGTCTTCTTTGTTCGGTGCCCATTGCAGAAGTAGCTGCAACTGTGGGGCTCAAAGTGAAGTAACGAGTAAGGCTCATGGACGAGGTCCTCTGACTACTGTAGGTAAACTGTTCCACGGTGATTTCAGATGACGCAATCCGTTTTATATGATTATAACAACAGAAGGGAATAACCGAAAAAGCTTTATTCTTATTCCTTATCGACATAACTGATAAGGCACAAAGTCATGCGCGATATACGCCTGTCGCGCCGTAGCGGACGTCTTCCCATCGAGCTCGCGACACACATGACAAATTTTCACCTGTATGCAGCTTTAGTACGCTAACAAACTCTTGGTCTGAATAGTCGAAAGGACTGCACATACACCGAGTGGGAACGAAGTTAGGGGACACCCACCGCCTTGCGCGCCACGGCAACGACGCAGGGTCGCGCCTCTTCCGTCTGCTGACATGAATGAAATTAGCTCCGTAGTCAGCAGACAGACATCAACATGCTAAGATATTGATAGCCTGCACAGGGAGCATCTGCTCGCGATAATGCACTCGTCGCTGGCAAATAACCGTCGCACGATGGGCCGTCACGACAACGCGACCCCGAAGGATTAATCCTGAGTTGTCCGCTCCAAATCCGCTTGCCTTACACGAAATAATCAAATAATGCGATTACAGATGCCTAGGGTATCAGCGGAAAGTCGACATCATGATTTGTATTCTCGTTTCTCCTTTCAAAGCTTTGGTCTTTGCATGTTTTCGTTTTACCGTGAGATGGGAGGCGGGACGCAAAAAGGCCGCATAGAACTTATCCACCGCAGCAAAAATCGCCATCGTGATTACACGGCGGACGGAAGGCGCGGCGCAAGGAGGGAGAAAGTTATTCTGTCGCTTCTGGCAATATCTCTTGTGAGAGGGCACGACATTTGTGATAAAATTAATCCTATAACTTATCGGTTTCTACAGCGCTATGTAGGCGAATCGGCCTCCATAGTGGATTAAGAGTACGTAGAGAGATCAGAGTACTAGGGACCATGAAAGCGAACAAATTCACGCAAAAAAAAGTTCCGTATAAGCGGTTGCTATGATGAACCTGTGGTCAGGCGTGCTTCAGCCTCTATGGTATTTCATATTATTTTGGAACATTCGGACGATGTAAGACAAATTCGTCCGATATGACTGGTCCTGCATCATTTCGTGCTTCTATCATCAACCTCAATTTCATATACATGCTAAACGCAGAAATCCTCCACATATAACTAAGCAGTGTTGTTTACTGCCATGATTGGTGACGGCTGCAACAGTGAGCGTACGCCATTTTATGACGCTTAACACAATTGCATAAAATTGCAGTTTCTGTCTTGTTCCGCGTACATACCATCAGTATAGTAAACGCGTCTGACTCGGATTGTTCCTTGTGTTGTAGCGGTGTTCTCCACCATAGTCACTGTCACCAGCATAGTTACTGTCGCATCCCGGGCCTTCATGATTTCTTTCCCTTCAACTCCCCACCCTCCATCTATACCGCAAACTTTTAGCTACGCTTTGCTCAAGTTGAGGCTGTTGCTGCGCTTCTCCCACCGAAGAATTATTTCGGATATGTTCTTGCCCACCTTCCACCAGAAGCTGCAGCAGAGGACCAGAGGCCCATCCATCGAACTCACCGCTTGTGAACCCACACAACAAACTGAGCGACGAGCTGATTTGTCGTCCATCCGTTTATAAAGAGCGCTATCACAGAGGACACCTGACAAGCCCAGAACCACCGACCGACACAATTGTCCCGTCAGATGCGCGAGCTGTGTCGTCAGTCGTACATAGACGACACTATTCTATAAGACCTTTTTCTACAGCATCTACCTCATAAGCTACAGAAACTAAGAACAGCAGAAACTACAGAAACAGCTAAACGAAACGAGAAATATTTTACAACCAACCGGAGAGCAGGTTTTCGAATATTAGCCGCAATATTTCATTCCGCGAAAGCACATTTTGCGTCCTTTGGCAGGTGTTTCCGGTTTGGCAGTGGCGCTGGTAAGCGTAGACTTGAAGAGCTTGAATGACGCCGCGCTAGACGGCGCCACGACTACACGCCGTAGCCGCAGGGAAAAGCTGGCGCGTAATGGATAGTGAGAAGGTGGGAATGTCATTTATGACGTCCAGTAGCCCTTGATCTTTGGCCCTACGCAATGTTCAGATAAGTTGCATGTCATTGGGATCTTGCCGTACGCGATTTCGGGTGCCGATTTCTTACACCACTATGACATCCTCATGAACAGGCGCCGCCTTGTCGACGACCTCATTTCCCTATAAGTGAGCGGGTGCGCCCTCGAGCGTTGCTTCCATCAGGCCCACCACGCTCTTACCATCATCAGACTCCTTAACCGACATCCTGCAAAATTTTTCTGCGTTGACGCAACAAACCGACGCTGATACGACACCTCGCCACAATGTTGGTCACCATATCCTCAGTACTGGCCCATCAGACTCGTCACGAACACGCCGCCTGGCTTCCGAGAGGTCATTGATAAACCTTAATTCTAGCCCATGTTGGAACTCTGAATCAGCAGGCCATCATCCAGCACTTGGCCACCCGCTCTTCATATGCTTCCCATGCCTGCATATCGGTGACCATGTGGCGACTATAACTTGAATGTTACAATTGCGCCCCACCGTTACTCATTACCATATATTCAAGATTTCTAAGGCCAGTCTCAGACAGTAAATAGAATAGGCCTCATCAAGATAGTTGGTCCTTCTCAATGCACGACTTGACCACATTCACAATGATCCCCTTGAACCTCCTACCACCAGCTAGAAGTTTACGCTGCA
>JARGYV010100276.1:0-20789 GCA_029532675.1 Ornithodoros moubata
CACACACACACACACAGGGAAAAGAGAAACACAAAATGCGACAGCCCTAGTCGCCACCGTAGAGATCATAAAGTTTCGATAGGGACGCCTAAAGACTGGTGGCGTTTGCAATGTCTGAAGGTAGGGCGCCCCACTCTGCTATCACAGTGGGAAAGAATGAATTTCTAAAAACATTTGTCCTGCAAAAATAGGGTTCAATACGCCCGCTATTATCACAGCAAGAGGCAGATATCGGTGGATGCCAGCCACACCAGAATGAAGACAGGCTCGATCAACTGGACCATACTGCTAACGGGTACCTGACGTTTGCAACGGCTGTCACATTTTTCTACATTCCAAATCCTTTAGGCACCAGCCCAGTGAACGTTTTATACACTTGCAACTCTCTCCGTACTGGCCCAAGGACATTACTTTCAGTCACACGTCTTACACAGCTTACGTCTGTCTATAGCCCACATTGCACCAAGACGAAGAGAGACAAAAAAGCGCTCCGGAAACATGCATTTCTGTACTGGAGGTGAACTCAAACGGATGGAGATGAGGAGAAGCTTCCAGCTCACGTGATCCCACATTCAACAGGAGCAATGACGTTTGTTCTCCGATCGATCCGCGTCTTGGAATGTTCCGCTGCACTGACTGGCGGCGGAAAGACGAGAAACACTGGGCCGCCCAACCTTCCGAGATGGAAATCTAGAAAAGGCTGATTTCTTCTTATATATATAATATATTTTGCCCTTGGAAGATCGTTGCCCTCGGAATCGATAATGCCGAGTGGTTGTCTGCGGCCCCTGTGTTCAGCTTCCTCAATACGAACAAGGCTGATAATTGATGCAAAGCCTAGTTTAGCAGGGGTGTAGCAACAAAAAAAGAAAAAAAAAAAAGAACGGAAGAAAAGTGTATATGTGTGTGTGTGGCGGGGGAGATTCCTGCAAGTAGCCAGTCTAAAAGGACAAAAACAAAAGAGGACAAATACTGTCTAATATATATATTTCACGTACCTCAGGAAACATATTCAGGTGGCTTCCGGTAGTTCCTACGCTTGAATCACTGTCCTATTTTTCGGTAGTATATATATTTTTGTATCCATTGCATTCGAATACACAGCGCGGCGTACGACCGAATCTGGCGATGCGTCAGAGGAAAACCAAAATAAAAATGTGAACTCAAAGTCCAGAGCCTCGACTTTTCTCTGTTGCTCTGAATCATTTGTTTTTCTTCATTCGAATGAATATGGGGAAAAGAGACAGTTGGGGGCGTTCTCAGGAAATTGAATTGTAGCTGGCTCCAATTTCTAGTAAAACCGAGTTCCGCCTTGTTGAGCATTTCTTTTATTGTTCATTTATTTATTTATTATTATTATGACATCTTTGAGGCGTTGAGCAGTGTGAGTGTCTCTCTAGCGTTTCTTTTTCTGACACTAACTTTCCCGTACATATTTATAACAGGCGACCTGATTTGGTTGCTCTCAAGGGGTCTCTTAGTGTGTTTTCGAGTACGCTATACGATATGCTATGTGGGGAAATCGGGTGGCAATTTCTTCCGTTGTACGCCGCTCTGTTCTGAACGTCTCCGGGAACTTGATGGAAAGGTCTCTGACTCGCCATTCGAGAATTTCCCTTTATTTATCTGATCATGCTGCACTTCAGACCTTTAATGTTTACGTATATATTTGTACGTAATAAAGATGGTGACGTAATAGTGTCGATCGTCGTCTTCCAACATCTCTGCAGCGTTCTTAATATGTCTAGCCCGTAAATTCTGAACAACATTGACAAACAAGCACCTGGCTAGCGCTCTTCAGCCCTCACGGCTTGGCGGCGAAATTCTCCATATCACCGTCATCCCATGTAGTTGTTGTTGTTCAGCTCTCACTCCTGGTGTCGCACTATGAATAGGACGTGGTGTCGACGAATCCTATATACCACGGTCTGCGCTGTATGGAATTTCCCCCAGTTTTCCTCTTCCAATTAAAGACGTTTGTCGGCGCAGCTCTCGTCGAAGTCTGCAGAGGACGGTTCTTCCGCCTCCCTCTTGTGTTGTCGTGACGCTGTCGGGCCTTAGCGATGCGAGCCATATTTTTCTAAAGCAAATGACACTGGTATTTCCCGACTACACGGATTAATTAACTGTTTGGATTGCATGACTGGCTGTTTTATTGTCTTGATGAATTGAAAGGTAGTGCTTAAAATGCCTACTACGGAACAGTAATTGAAACCCACGAGGCCGGCAACACTGATGTATGCAATAATGATGTAGGGCCGTTTGTCTTTCTCTCGAAGCTGCTCTCCTTCATATAGTAAGATGCCTGCAGTAATAAAGCGTTTTTCCCTGGACCATTTTTCGTAGTGTGATAAAATATGAGCATCGTTATTGTGGGGAATATAAAGACTGCTGTGCACTGGCAAAGCACGATGCCAAACGCCACGCGCTCATTGTGACTACTTAGGTAATGTATGATATTCCTTATTGAACCTCGAAGTACCCCTCGTGCTCCCACTGGCATTAAAGATTCAAACCCTTTTCTTATGCCGCGAATTAAGCTTTCGGGGGAACCGCAGCAACACTGAATTAGGAATATACCGTCGTATACTTCACGTTAGCATCACGAGTGTTCGCCACACGAAAGCGTGGTACAGCAGCGAGCTATCGTGCCCGCTTTTGCGCGCATTCCATGTTATAGCCACACTTTATGCACAGTAGCACGTATCAGATTCCGATGGGGCTCTTATGTTCTTAGCGTGGATATATAAGTTGGTCATCAAGCAGCAGTGCGGAAAGACCTATGCCAGCTGCGCGGACTACGCTAGCTTCGTTAAGGACAGCACGTAAATTCATAAGAAAAAAGTGAACTGGGCTTTTTAGGCGGAAAGCAGTACCAAAGTCACCTGAACTTCTTTTATTCAACTTTAACTTTTTAGTCAACAGAGATTCAGTGTGTTTTCAACAGGAATTCGATAATTTTTGTAAATGTGGACTCGCGAAAAGACTAATATGGGACACAACTGCATGGAGTACAGTCAAAGTTACTGCGATTAGCGATCATCTGAGTTGAGCGTTATTGATTAGCGCGCAATTGACGACTTCTCACTGAAAGACTGTGTGTTTCTCCGTTGTTTGCATAAGACTAGGCCAAAGATCAAATTTGGAATAATACAAACATTTAATGCGCCTCTGCAAGCGCTCTTTAGTTTTACAGCTGCTCAAACATGGATGCAGTGTATATAAAGTAATGAGTAGCAGTTTACTGTAGAAGTCATTTAAGGATTGTACTCTTAAGGTACTATACCTACTGCATACATGCGCTTTTACTGGTGGTATGAAGCGACAGTGCGTATATTTCATGCCAAGGATCAATAAGGAACAAAGAGAAAGCAAACTTCTTCTAGTTCAAAAGTTCAACACCTTCTTGGTATGTTACGTTGCGTCATCATCATCAGTAAACTTTGCTGTAGTGAAAAATTGATTTAAGTCAACCAAAAGCAACTTCGTAAAAAAAAAGAAAGAAAGAAAATGACGCGTAGTTCTGCACAGGGCTCTAGGCTTTTGACGGGTTGAATCCATCAACGAGCTCGCCTGTATGCATGTCGTCTTCTACGCAGTGAGCAACGGAGGGGTGGGAGGATGTTTCCCTCTCCCATTAAATTACATCCTGTGCTTCGCAAGGTTCAAAACTTTACGCACGAAAAACGCAATGATATCTGGCATCGATCGCCTTATAAACTTACATAAAAGATTGATTTATTTGTTGTTGTACTGCACAGAATCTCTAATTCGCGATGTTGCGAAATAGTCTCGGCCGTTCGTCACGAAAAGTAACCGCTTCTTCCGGAGTAGATGGCCGCAGGTGCAAGCGTGAAAAGTTATGCTTAAAAAAGAAGAGGGAGAAAGAGTCTGTAAAAGTGCTGTGTGGAGGCGCAGATGAGAGGGATTACCTGGCGTGCGGTAGAGGGCTTACCTTCTGCATGTTCTTCCTGTTTTTCTTTTTTAATTGGTCGGATGACTAATCGCTGTCAAAGTGAAATTTGAATACCAGGGAACAAGATAAAATGGGATGCGGTTTACGACTCTTTTCTGTTTTTCTTTTCCTGTATTTTAGTGTGTTATTGTGTAGGCGATGCGGTATAGACAGCGGGAGCTGAGGATTTTGATGGATCGACAACGTAATCTGACGCCTTGAAAAGGTATAGAGGGACTGAGGTGCACGTTCTGCGGCGTGTGCGCCGGACCCTTTTCTACGTGAGTATGTTACACGAAAGAAGTTGATTGAGCTCAACCCTTTAATGGACTCGCGTAGTCAATCTTGTTTCCTGAAGTTGACTGAGAGAGAGAGAGAGAAAGGTCCTAGAAAAAGTAGGCAAAAAGAAAAGTGGGACATAGTTAACCATTAAACGTTTCATCATTCAGAACGATGGATGACGCGCATGTGCGTAGTAAATACCTGCGACTGGAGTTTCTTCTTGACAATTACCACATTGAACTCACGTCCTAGCTACGCATCAAGCAGGTCGGGAAGTCTTTTTCACGTATGCATTCTTACCGGTTCCCCGGTGCCCTTACCGGTTCGATGTGCAGGCTGGAGTCTCCGTGCACATCCAGCACCCAGTGGGAAAGTTTCTACTTAGAATGTCACCTCGGTCCAGTTCACACAGTCCGGTGGTGCTGGAATCCTGGAACGGAGCAACAGTGCTCGTTCGTTTGTGCTTGGCTTTGTCTTATACCGTCGTTTACGTTAAAAAGCACAGTTGGCATGCCCTGGACACGACGCCAACGACTTCATTTACTTCCTTCAAGGAAGCGCTTTCTTGAGCATACCTGCCAGCGGACTGGACCTTTCTGAGCATACCTGCCAGCTCTTGGACTCTTGAAACCGAAATGAATACAGGCTCTGTAGATTCATTCTACACCGTACCATACGTAAATATCATGTATTCAGGGAATAATTATACGCATCAAGTCAGGCGATGCAGCATGGAATAAGACGACTGCTAAGTGTCACGCCGTGTTAACAGATATTATTGCGAACGGGATTGACGACTCTTTACTGAAAAAACGTCAGTGAAAAAAGGAGACCGGAGCACCGCAAGGACAGAAGCATGTAGCGTTTTCCTCCAAACCTGAAGAACTGTTTTGTTACGTCCTATTCGTGGCTTGCATTGGAAAAGAATGGAAAAGCCCGACGTTCTACACGTTTCCAGAGATCTCGTAACATACCGCAGGGCTCTCAGATCAAGCGCATACGTCGATGATATCAGGACGTGAATACTCAGGGCGTCATTGGAAGGCTGGGCACGATCCCAGGGAAGGAACGTTCCCATCGCAGAGGTAAGAAGAAAATATAAACATCTAGGCAATGGTTTGTATACATGCGCCCACGTTTCTGGGTGTGCGGTAAAAGGAAGGAATGGCTTTTTGGTTGTTCTTATTTTCTCCGCGTACAAGAAAAAGGAATGTGAAGGCGATCAAATTGAATGTGCCACACGAGAGGGCCTACAGACTTCCAAGTGGCACACCGGCCGTGCGGTCCCCGTTTGCACGGTCACTCGCTGCGTAGATGTATCCATTCTCGCATCCATTCTCTAACAGGGTACCTGCTTACCAGCGGCAGCAGCGTCTCTATACTCTCCTCGTTCTTTTAAGAGTTATTTTGTGGATACCCTCAGGTCAAGTTAGTCTCTCTCCCTCTCTCTCTCTTTTCTTACTCTGCCTTTGTACGCAGATTGATTATGAGCGTGGTGTGCGGTGAAGTTGTGCTTTTAGTGCGCACCTCTTGAATGATCGTTATATATGAACTCATGCGCATTTGCTGTCCGTAGCTTTCAAAGCCTTGATATGGAGCCCTTCAACTTATGAGGTTATTATGCTTAGGCAACAACGCATTGCTGAGAGCGATCATCACCGCCCAGAAATACCGCAGTTTTATTTAGCTTTAGAGTAATTAAGTTTAAAATTTACTTTACCGGCCCGAAAATGAAAGAAAACGTTAAAAATAATTCTATTTTTTTTCCCCGACATATATACCGCATCTCTCTCTCCCTCCTTCTTTATACACCGATACGACAGTGTCGGAATAGAAATGCTGTAAAAACATATACACACATTTCTTGAATTCACGAATTGGCGCTGAAGATTTCGTCTCTTGCTGATGGCATGCACTCCTCTGCTTATCGAGTCTCACGAACAGAACGCGTCTTATAGGAACTGCTCTGGTGCTGGTATTGCTGCTGCTCGCACAGTACACATCCCATCTAAAAAGGCCACGACGTTTGCTTTTTTGTGCGCATCGTTCACGGGATTCGTCGGCTCACATTTGGACAGACCGTTAGCTGATGGGAAAATGTTGTCCGCAGCACCAGACCCCACCCAACGAGACTCTCTGGAGTGCTTTTCCAGAGAGAGTCTCTGCATATGTCTTCATCAGATTATGAGGATTTGAGGGGATATAGACTTGCGTCTGGGATCTTCGTGATGTGTGACGTGTGAAGGAAAGCGGTCATGGTTTGAATGTCTAGTAAGTACAGAAAGAAAACCCAAAGTTTGGGTGCAACGAAAAACGAACAGATACACAAGAGCATAAGCCAGGGTCATTTAGTGACCAGTATAAACGATAGCAAGTCTAAATAAGACGAGTACCGAGAGTGTAGTGAGAGACACACGAGGAAATGCACAAAATAAGATAACTACGACGTCAAGGGGAAAGATCACAAAATCCAAAAGCACTAGAAGGTCATACGAGGGAATACCAACGGTTTGCTTCAGGAACGAGCAGAACACTGAATAGACGGTCTTCTCGAAGAGTCTGGCTTTCCATTGATTACTGCATACATTCCTGCCGAAGACGCGACAAGTTTCGGCACAGTTTTACTGTGTCGTTCACATTGAATCCAGAAATCACCCAAGTTGGTTAAACCTTTCATCCAAGAGCTGCGAAGTTTGCCTTCGTATTTGAAACTACCGGCCTCGGTGGTCCAACCGGCAGCGTGTTCGTCTTCCGATCACGAGGTTGTTCCTGTTCGGGACGAGGACGCCAGCTATTTGGTGGCAGGGTAGGAACTGCTGGGACACGGCATCTTCCAGAAGGGATGTAAAATACAGTGCGCCGTGCGTCGAGATTTCGGCGCACGTTAAAGTACCTTCAGGTGGGCAAAATTAATGCACACACCGACCACCGTGGCGGCGCTCATGATCATGGGATCAGAGCTTTGTGATCTCGGTGTGTAATCTGTATTCGAGTTCTTGATAATGGAATAAACCTACCTACGCCGTAGTAATTTTTAAGCCAGTGGTTATCATGCCCGCTAGAAATACCGAAAAGAAAAATGACTCCGCCCGTGTGTGCGTGCGTTTTTCAATTGCGGAGGGAGGCAACAATTCTTAAGGGACAGACAGAACACAAGCCTGCTGAGATTGGCAGTCGCCCATGAAATATTTAGTCCCTGAATTGTCTTACCTCGGCTGTCGTCAAGCGAGCTTGAAGAAGTTAGAAGTTGGAAGTTGGATGAAAGAAAAAAATGGAGAGGTTGGTTCCCTGGCTTGAAGAAAAGTTTCTACGGGTACATTTTAGCGATTACATTTTCTCGTGAATTAGCCTGCACTTGTTTCGCCACATCAGCCGTCAGAGACATTACCATTACTTCATTCCACCCTGCACTGGGGATAAACATTGCTCAATGAGCAGAAGACACCTCGAACTCATCCTCCACATATAATTGTTGTTGCTTTGTATAAGAACTGCGGCGTTGCATCGCTGTCTCTGTTGCTATTATGTGCATACGAATTACATGCTCACGGTTGGATTTTGAGACGATTTAGATTGTTATGGGTACCATGGTAGCATGAGGTATTCAATATTTTAGTATCGAAGCGCGTCCCCACACGTGTCGCAACATCCTGTGTCACTTCTGCTGGGCCGACTTTAAACCTACATAGGCTACATATAGTCCCAAGAGCCCATTCAACATCATCGCCGATCCTTCCAGCGTGATTCGCTAAATGCAACGTGGCGTAAGCTTCTTTCTCACATTGTCGACGCCGGAATCTCTTGTAAGTTTCGTCATCACATTCCGTAGACTGAGAAGTAGACGCATAAACCACTTATTTATTTTCCCCTCGTCCTAACGCTTTGGCCGGCCAATTCTCAGAAGCCATATATACTTTGGAGTGGTCAGGAAATTGGAAAACGCCTGCCCGCTCTTCGATAAGCGCCTTCCTATTCGATTGGCCATCTATCGTCCCAGAAAAGCCCATTGAAGGTTTTGCTGCTTTCCCTATATCTCTGCGAGGTTATTTATTCCGGGCTGTTGGTAAATAACCGTCTGAAGTTACCGAGTCATACTCGAATGGAAATGCGGACCGCGAGTTCGATGGCGGCTTCTTTGCAGCCATTACGTGTTGTTACTGAAAAATCGTTTTCCTGCGGGCAGTGTCGCAAAAGGGAGGGAAATTAATGAACAAAAGAAACAAACAAACAACGAAAGCAGCAAGTGTGGATGCTCTGTGTTTATTACGAGGGACACACTAAAGAGAGGACAAAAGGCAGATTTCAGATTTCGTCTTACGGACTAGATAATCTTGACAGGGCTTTCTCGTTCGTCTTACAGTGTACCGTTTCTGCATCAGCTGGGTCAGAATTCAGTGCACAGTTAAAAATGAATACGTGACACGACGTGTGATGTCCCAGCAAAAGAGAGAAGGCGTAGACGTTCCCGTGCATAGAAATTGCCTAGACGCTTTCATCGCTTTCATCCCACGTCTGTGGTTGCCTCCATCGGTACGACATTGTATACTGCGTGCTTCGCAAAAATCCAGGAATAACTCATTGCCATGAAATCTCTAATGCCCTTTTTCTGCTGAGTGAAAGATCCTATTCCCCTATGGGGTCAAGCATACGCTCCTCGAGACGGCATACTCGATGAATGCGCGGTAACTGCAGACACATCACTGCTTCTCGTGTAGCATCTGTCGAACGTGGTCATATTGAACACTATGTTCGTTTTGCATAAACGACAAAGAATGCAGATACTGGAAGAAATCGGGGCATAAACGTACGTTTACGGTAACTCGGGTACAATATTTTTTATTTTTGTTTTTAAGCCGTGCTGTTAAAGAAGCCGGGAGTATAGCTTACGTTCCTTTCTACATCCCATCTCCATCGTCACCATTTAATTGTTGTTTCGTTTGCTCATTCGAAGAGTGTGTGTCGCTATAGACTGCACTTTTAGCTTCCTTCAACGCTAATCGTAAGGGTTCATTATGATGACATCAATATCTGTCTGGTGAAATAATGTGTCAGGAGTGGTCTGGCTGCAGCGCTTCATTCGCTTTCGAACGGCTTGCATTCTTCACTTTTCCCTTGTGATCTGGAGTTATACATGCTTCTCAGCTTGCATAATCATTTGTGCTTGTTTGACAATGCAGATACAAACACGCAAGTACTTAACTTGCGGTACTTAACTTAACATGATCGCGGTCAGGCAGACACCGATGGAAACTAATATTACAGGCGCTTCATTTCTTTTACATTTCCATTTGATCGCCGTGATTGAACACGGAACAAGCTATTCAGGTGCTTTCAGCATTGAATAAATAAAATAAATGAGCGAAGCGAGATTACATGAGGCCAACATCACACGGTCAAACGCATAAGACCATTTCCAGAGGAAGTCCAAGGAAGATAAATGAAGGAGTGCTGGGATTGGCGTGTGGACAAGGAGCGCGGGCAATGCATCTTGACCGCTGAAGTCTTGACGGATTCTGATAAAGGTGCTCTAGTACCACACCTGCAGTATATCAAGTCTTCCACACGCCCAGTAATTGTAAGCAGCTACGGCTGAAGCGAGCTGCTGGTGTATATTCATTTCTTCGTCGCTGAGAGCAGTTATGATCGATTAAGGGTCACGTTCATGATTTACGAGGACAGTACGCTCCAGCGGTACGCACGTAGCGACCGATGGACTTTCTTTCCAAGTAAAGTATTCTGCAGGAGGAAAGTGCGTGCAGTTGTAAGTTGTGCTCTGCCACATTAATACTAATCTTGCAGTGAAAGTACATTTACAGGCTGCTGGCTTTATTCAAGTGCAGAGTGTGGTGTTTGTTGCGCCGTTCGTGTGGAGAAGCGTGCTATAAACTACGTTGTTCTTATACATAAGGCTGTACTATGTAGACCAAACCGCATTTCGTTCTTTCACTCCATTCCTAGTCGAAGTGCATCCACAGGGAGAGTATCTAACTGTGACTCAGAACGTCAAACTTCATGGGGGGACGCGCATAATCTCCAAACGTGCACTCTTTCCATGATCTATGTTGGAGATACGCAAGAAAAGAGCTGCGCGCCATTCTTCGTCTCTCCCCTCGGGCGCCACTACTTTCCCACTATCGGCAAGAACTAATGCAATTAGCTTCTACTACTTGGTGGTGGCACGTTTTCCCAGCGGCTGGGATCTTGACAGGCGAAAACTGCACAGAATGTTTTGCGTCAAGACTTGGCAGAGCCCTGTTGCGCTCTTCGCTTTCCCGTTCGCCATACTTTCCCAATGCACTTGTTGCATACCCTTTTATAAGAGCGCTCAATAAAATGGAGTGAAAAGATATTGCGTCTTTTTTTTATTACATACTGACAGTTGATGCGAGTGAACCCTCGATAGTTAAAGCAATATTCAGTTTGTTTTACTATTCTGTGTTCGCACGTAAGGATCTCTATAGTGCTTTTATGCATTTCTCGTGCTCTTGTGCATAATAAATTGAAGAGCAATTGAGCAATTTGAAGACCACGAATGATGCATGAGAGGCTTCATTATATTGAGCATGGTTCGGCGAACATTTCGAGGAGGGCCTGCGCTACACGCCGAAGCAGCTGTGGAGGTTATGTATCATTAAAGGCTCAGCTGAAATTGGCCAAATTTTTACTCACGTTTTGCATCAGGTACATATAGAATTTACATAGAGTATAAAATATATAATATGTTACATAGAGCATAAAACTATATAATGTTACATAAAGCATAAAACTATATAATGTTACGTAGAGTATAAAAATATAGAGTTTAAAATCTTTTGTTGCTTACAGAGTACAATTTCTGGGAGTTGCAACTGCGGTCGCTGTCGTACTATAAACAACGGTTCGCAACTATTTGGTCTATGGTTGTGCTCGCTATCTGTCTCGAACCTTATGGCTTTGGTAAAATAATGAACAGGTCAAAGCTGTTGAACGAAGAAGTACTCTGTCGTTGTTTTGTTACCTGTAAACGCTTGCTGAAAAGTACGCAACGCGCACAAAATACAACAGTAAGAAAAAAAAAAAAAGAAAAGAAAAGAAGAAAGGAACAGAAAAATCGAGCCATATACCAGAAAGCATACACGTGTATTGTGTATGTGAACGACACCAGATAGTCTTTGTACACTGGTGGCGATGGTGGTGGTGGTGGTGTCGTCTGCTAGCCGTTGCTGGCCTCGCCAGTGTCCGCCTTCGTACAGTGTTCGTACGGTACATGGAAACTCATTATATTGATGTGAGCAAGTGCCGGTTATTCGATTTGTTGCTGCGTCACACAACTAAATGAAGCGTTCTAGGAAAAAGGTGTATGGTGAAGAGCCTTGAGGTCATGGGCCATTTTTCGTGAAATCATTTCTATGTCGCATTGCACATATGAAGTCATGAAAGCTAAAAAATTAAAATGGCCTGATATTTTTAAGCATTCAGATTCCGAGATGTGAGATTGTGTTGGTTAGCTGATCAATGCTGCTGTATTGATGCCGCTATTCACCGTGTATTACCTGCGAAAGAACAAGGAAAGTCTCTGTTAAAATGTGTGACCTGCATAATAACATTAAAAAAGTAGTCCTGTAGGCCGATGCTCTCTTCGTAAATCGTCCGAAGTCAGCTGGACAGAAAATAAATTTAACACTCGTTTTACTGTCCGCTTGTACTTCTTGTCGCGCCGCTAGAGCATAGTAGTGCACAGTTTGTATCTTTCACTATGAAACGGACAGAAAAGTGAGGTAACGAGAATTTCAGCTCGGGCATTCTCACCGAGTGGCAATTACTATACTAAGCACCATCGACAGGAAGAACAAAAAACAAGAAGCGCTGTAGGGAAATATGTAGCGGAGTTCCCGTGCATAATTCCTACTTCCTCCTTCATATGCGACTCCCTTGGTGGTAGCATTTTTCACACTTAACCTCGCGAAACGAAGTCTGATGCCCTCGGGATGTTAGTGAATCTCCTTTTCAAGTTTTTTGCTCCTTTGTTGCATTGTTTCTGTCCGTGATATAGTTTGTGTTGTAGAAATATTGTGGCCTGTACTCTTCATTACCGCAGACAATGAACAGACGCGGAAACCGTGGGATGGCCAAGCAATTTGGGCACGCCTGAATGTGGTGGTGCCAGATGCTTTCTGGTCGCGCAGAGGGATACTGCGTACGGCTGGGTACTGTTTCTTCATGTTAAAAGGAATTTATTACCGCTGTGCACTTGTATTGTCTATGCGAGCACATTATAAATGCATTATAGTTACAACCGTACATAAGTGTACACAGCCTATGTACAGACGTATATACATGAAGTTATGCGCGTACATGTGTGTACATCGGTTGTTTTCAATATGCTTTACGGAAGTACTGTTGTGGCGTGAGAAATAATTTAGAGGTATTGTCCTCAAAAAAGGTCTGACCACTGCAAGCAAAATTCACACACACACAAAAAAATAAATAAAAATAAGTTCCTCTATCCTAATGGGGAAACAAACACGTGTGTCGCTTTCAGGTAGGGGAGTTACCTGTCGAGGTAGGTCCTTTACACGCTCTAGAATCCAGAGAACAGCTCCACCCGGAGGCAGATCGCTATGCGTACCTGCCATACCATGGGAACTATCTAGAACTCAGGAAGTGTTACTTCGGTGTCCAGTTCTGTCACACAGAGGCACTCAAGCACATTACGACCAAATCACGTAGTCGGCCACAGGGTTTTGTTCATTTCCTGTCTTCAATAAAGTGAACACGCGTGAAGCATGCGTTGACGCACAGAGTAACCGCCACATATTTGAGCGAGAATTTTGGTATCTGTCTATTTTAGGATAGTGTCTCGTACTGGAATGTGACTTGAAATCATTTTCATTACGTCGCCCCCAAATTCTTACAAAGTACTACATTTCCGACGTTCAGCCTCACCGTTCAGCCTCGTGAGCCGCACTGTTCCTAACGCTTACATTTTATCCTGTCGGTTAGGTTTCTAAAACCTGGGATGTTCTGTATGCCCCCAAACGCAACCTTGATGTGCTCTCGCAACGTCCAGCACCTTGCAGGCCTTATCTTTTGTCTTCTGTTCACGATGCCAGTAGACTTATGTATATTCCTATGAAATCGAGACAGGGCGTTTCGGTCGGATTTCTCCAGCGACAAGGGAAAAGCAGAGAGGTCGCAGAATAACGTCTCCAGTGGTATGTTCGGGCCAACCTGCATGCAAATGATATTCTCGTGGGGAGCATAAAAAACGTACTGAGCACTTTTTAGTGAGCCTTTATGACGCCCGAGCTTGTTAGCTGTAGACATGGCAGCCGCTCGTGTGTTTGTGGACGTGACCTGTCTACTGATAGCCATGGGTAATCTGATGGAGTGAGCTTCTCGTGAAAGAGCCCTGTAACTAGGAGAGAGAAAAGCAAGATCGAAACTACGCGCCCCTACTGCCGAAACAATAGGCTAAAAGCCCAGGTTGATGTTATTTTTTAGGCAACCATAGTGACAGTGAGACGCTCTCAGGAACGTCTCTAAACCTAAAACAATCTAAAGCATTGTGTATCAATGGTTCTGCAGGACATCAGCCTGTGGGGGTTCGTGCTGTGGATAATGCTGGTATATTAGGCATTCAGTTTGACAAGACGGGCGCATCGACTATTAAATAGGCAAGGATAGTTGACAAAGTAGAAAACAAACTCCAGTGACAAGCCAGTTTTACTTGCCTTTCCGCGAACGGGCTTTCATAATAAAAGGTACGCTTTGCAGCATGTTCTGGTACGCACCACGAATACTAGCTCCAGTAGCTCCAGTAGTCGCTCGGTAGCCCAAAGCCCAGGGCCCGTGAGAGGGTATCTCGTGTCTACAAACTTTCTGTGCCTTCTTTGCAACAAGAACAGCCCTAAGAGGTGAACTCAAATGCACGTCCTCTTCTATTGTATTGGTTGGGACTATATTGGTTGGGATCACCGGCTGGCCATTCTGGGTGAAAATTCTTTTCTGGGGCAACTGTCATGCCGACAAATTGGAGTGAGACATAGCGAAGCTGTCATGCAGAACCTAGTTTACTAGGTTGTGTTTCTAGTACGTGAGGTGCTTGACATATTTTGTAGGGTAATGACGCAATCCTGTAGATATGTCAACCGCTTGTTCCATTTTTGTGCACATACCCAGCAGGACTGGATGGCAGTTCATGTTACATATTGTTACATAGTGTGTATAACATAATTGGATATCCAGCGCATAATTAAGNGGGGGGGGGGGGGTTGACGTGTAGGGAAAGAGGTGCAGTCTGCCTGCTCTTGCCTGGCGGCAAGTCGCACCTCTGTGATGCTCACAGTGTTTCTGCCAGCCCGGTGTCGTCCAAGAACGCAAGGAGGGCGTTCCGGGCTTTCCGCTTGCTTCGCCGGTGTCCCTTCGGCCATAAGAGATAGTTAAATATCGTCGCCCATGTAGCCAGCCTTCCGTCTATTGCGGAGGAGTGCCGCGCGCTTTCACTTACTGTCCACCTTATGTCCATTGAACTTTGGTGGCTGTGTGTATGTGTGAAATAAATATGTATACAGTCAACTCTCGATTTATGAACACCCTTCGTTTCTCGAAAAATCGTTCATAAATCGAGGGATTTATAAACCGAGGTTCAAAGTGTACGGAACAAAAACAGATAATAAAATGACAAGATATCTGTTACAATACGTTCTATTTTGTGAAACACTTCGCAATTACGTATTGCACTATACTTTCTACTGAGTTTATTCTGCTTAAAAGAAACGACAGAAACCTCACTCTTGAAAACGTTAACTTGGCAATCCGTAGTCCCTTCTCACTTTGTTTCCCGTTGCAACACGACAGATAACGACTTTTGTCCGACCGCTTTGTCCTGGAACGACAAGATGTTTCCATCTCGGGTACAAAGTCTGAAAATCAACTCCTGGTCAGAACCGGAACCGTCCTTCCCAGTAAATTGTGAATCGCCTTTCTGCAACGTAGTGGCTGTGCGACACTGCTTGCTTGACCTTCACTTTTCCTTTCTTTCTTTCTTTTTTTTTCTTTTGTTGTAATCTCCATGGAAGCACTCCCGTTCAAGTCCGTTGACCTGTCCCCTGGCACAGGAGTCCAGGAGCCCTGGCCCTCTTCATATATCGAGGTCAGAAAGGCTTGGGTACTCTGGGTCCGTACCCCGAAGATTCGTTAATAGTTTAGATAGCGAGGTTCATAAAACGAGGGCAAAATACACAGGAAACGTTTGGTTCCTTGTAGCGGCGTTCATAACCCGAGGGAATTCATAAATGGAGGGTTCATAAAACGATGGTTGACTGTATATGTCGGTGGTGATTTAAAGGCTTGCTTGTTTCGCTCATTTACTGCAGCTTCCAGTGAGTGCAGTTTGTAGCTACTTAAAAGATTGCGTCTTTTCACAACTTGTGAGCCAGTGAAATGCAATTTAAATTGCGATGGAACCTTTAGGAATAATCAATGAGGTGTCCCGGAGAACACCCGGGATCTGCTTATTAAGAAAATCCACGCTAAAATGAAAGAAACGATGAGCTAAGTATCAGTAACTGTGAGAAAAGAAGTCAACTTGCTGCTGAAAGGATGAACGGAAGGTGTTGTCGTTACTCACACGTGGCAGGATATTTTTATGATATTGTGCGATTGTTAACTGCGCATTAGCAGGCAGATGGTAAAAGAATCAACTTAACGGTGCTTTTGTTCTTCGATAATCAAAAATAGGGATAAGATAACGGAGTTTTCCAAAATGCCGTTTTCACCCATATCGCCCTTCGGAGGAACAGGATTTTCACAAATCTGACACTCTGGAACTGCTCGATAACTAATTAAAACTGGTTAATTACCTTTTAATTCGAGCTTCTGGGTAAATCTGATATTATATATGCATAAGCGCTTCCTGGTGAAAGCCTATATGGCAGCAGTCGATAGAATTACACGTACCTCTCGCAATCAGGGGCTGAAAATCATATCCATATGAGATTATACAACAGTCAGAAAAAGGATAAACCCCCAATTATTATTATTATTATTAAGGATAATTATCCATCTTCGTCAACGCGGCATGTGGTCATATCGATAACTGATTGGGAAAGCTGCAATGTCAAGGTAATGTGACCTTGGCAATTGCTGTCATGCAACTCTTGCTAGATTATTACTGGGTGAATATTTCCATCCTACCTTGAACAAAGTGGTTCGAAAATCGAAAACCTAACCAGTCATGTTTTGACATTTGACGCGCCAGGGTCGTAATACATAAGCCAACGTGTAGCATAGAACTAGCATAGTCATAAATGAGTGATGAGTGGAGACGTGAAAGCATTCTGGAAGGCATGCTACGTTTGGGGTATCCTTGCAAGGGGCTGCAGCAACGAGAACTCCTAGCAAGTAATGTGATCGTGTCCTCGTTTCTCGAGAAGGATTCCATATAATCACAATATCTGCCTTCTTTTCCTCAAAAAGAAGCCCTTGGTTCATTTAAACATATAGGTTCTGGTGACTGTGGTGATCGGTACCGCTCGACATAGTCTGCTTGCCTATATACAAACAACGTAACGAGTAGCGCAAGAAAGACAGCAGCGCCCTAAACTGACTTCAGAGGGAACTGTGCCGGCAGACGCACTTTGTACGGCTAACACCAAGTAAAGTCAGTAGCATAGCATTTTGAGTTGTGCCGTGGTTACTCACCCATGTAATATTTTCCATTATGCTCGCTGTGAGCATTCGGAACTAGTCTCTGCTTCTTTTAATGGGGATATAGAGCAAAAACATAATGTTTCTTAACAAGTCGTAACAAACATACCCGGTAGTGTGCGAAGTTTGCGCGTTTCCATATTCGTAGTAAGTTTAAACCGAAGCGCGCGCTTCCCGGGGCAACGAGCTCGGCTCTAGGGTCTGCTCATGCGCCTTCCCTGGAACCAATGACGGGAGCGCAACTCCCCAACGGGGAGACGGCCAAGTGGGCTTTTGCGACGTTTTTCAAGAGGCATGCTTTGGCCGAGACGGCACGCGTTGTGTTCGTCGCTCACTGTGCTCCGATGCCGCCGGATTTATTGGCCAGATTTGACGACGTCAGAGGTGGCTTGTTGATTCATCGCCTTCACTCCAAGCCATTGACCCTCCGTCTGATCTCAGACTTAGCCGCAGTAAGTGGATAATCTTCAGCGCTTCATTTACCGTGGCATTGTCTTGAAAAGATTGTTCATTCGCCTGTAGGCTAATCGCTGTTACGTTCGACCTCATGATTTCGTGGATGTAAGGAAATAATCGCCAGATGGGAAAAGGGCGCGAGAAGCCAATTTGGTGGTTCTTGTACTCTAAATGTAATCGTGAACATTTTAACAAAAAATTGCCAAATGTTCATGACGTTTGCTTTATTTTCCTCTATGATCGAACCCAATGATTCCGATTCTCAAGATTGTGTCAAACGTTTCCAATGCGGCTTCACTATCCGTGCCAAGTGCAGAGATGCCTCAGGGGCTTCTCCTTGCAGCTTTCCGCCTTGGTGGGACAGCTTCGATTAAAGAGCGTGAAGTGGACGCTCTTTAGTCGGTTTCCTTACTCTCTTTCTCCTCTGCACCCTCTCCTTCTCAATCTCCCAAGAATTAGACTTAATCCTGTATGGCGAATGGAATGCCTGGACAACTGTTATAAGAAACAGCTGAAATATTGTGAGGAAGACGACGGGTCTTCATCGGCGAGATTTCTTTCTCCTGCGCCGCAATATAGTCTGCGGCAATCTCCTACCCATTCTGCTCCCGAATCTTCGTAACATTTTGGTGGAGGTGCGGCTCGACCTTCCTACCAGCTAAATAACAAAGTCGTTTTTCAAGCCGCGACGAAGCCCCGTTCGTCTCAAGTACTATCACCCACAGCAACCCCGGTCGTACCAACTGGTGCTGTATCTGCCATCCCAGAATCCCACAACAACGCTCCAGCGCTCTACCCGACTTCCATTCCAACAGCCCTGCAGCGGGACCCCTCCTGTCTCCTCTGGAGTTGGCTGACAACGCATTCAGGAATGGCTTCTATCGTACCGATGGGACGATTCCACAAAGCTGGCGAATGTCGTATTCTACCTAGACGGGCTAGGAAAAACGTGGTTTGAAAACCACGAATCAGAATGCCCGAATTGGACGACTTTCCGTGGGCGTATCGCTGGTCTCTTTGCCCGACCGAATTGAAGAAAAGCAGACGCAGCCTGCATGTTTTCTGTGCGTACTCTGCAACCAGAGGAAAGCTAAATTAATTGATGCACTTTATTTTCCAGAGGTATCACGCTACAGACAATGTAACTATGGTAAAATGTGGAGGACACTATCGTACTCATGAATATTTTCATTCTAGATGACCTGTGGCGGCAGTGTAACAAGTAGGATTTAAAAGAGGCTTAATTTGATTTTCGTGCGTGTATAAATATATATATATATATATGAATTATTTTCCCTCGTTTCCCGCTGAATCATCAGCTCAGAAGAGGGGCTAACAAGTAACCAATAGCCAATCGGGACTGAGAGTAGCCAAATCTTGCAACCCTACAGGACTCGGATGCTGTTGTCCGTAAGCTAGCGCATTCAGCTAATGCTAGGCGACGAGGGACAAAAGCTTGTCTCCTCTTGTTTCCTTTGCACTTGCGCAAGTAAGCCTGTGTGACCATTCTAATGAGCAGCTAGTAATTGCCTTCGATCTTGTGCAACAGTAAGAGGTCACACTTGCTTTTTACTCTGCTGTAACGTTTCTGAAATCATCCCGAAAAAAAGATCGAACAGACAAAAGTAAAACAAATTCCTTAGTGAAAGAGCGGAGCATTCAGCAGACAGTAGAGAGTGACATTGTAGAAACGCTGGAAGAGGATTATTGTTTGGTCCATTTTTCATTAGAGTAAAAGGGAAAGATATTCTGACCATACTGCCATCCTTTGTTCCAAGCAGTAGCGAACATTTTCCTCTCGAACGTCTGCCTTTGTTTCATGGACACGACATATGTAGTTGTTATCATCCCCTTGACTTCTGTTTGCTTTTTATATCAGTAATATCTTCCCCTATGAGCGGGTCATGATTTTGTGGCTACAATTTAATATCTCCTTAAGACACTTCGAACCACATTTAGAAGCGCATGCAGAGAGATACGTACTGGAAGGCAGGCGTACAAGGGCATGCGGGTTTCTCTCTTGTTAGCATGTAGAAAGGCACGGTGGCGCGTAACTGGCACAGCTCATCAGACAGGAGGAATCGTGACACTCGACAGATGAAAAGATGCGCGACGCGTAGGTAGCGCCATGTACCGCTCGCTTGTGACAGAATGAGGAAAAATGGTTGTTCGTATATGCGCTCCGCACTCCTTCGGTCCCTGTAGCGTTCGGGAATCTGTGCCAATAACAGCAGTATCAATCGATGGTAGTAGTTCTCATTCACCTCTTACTAACTCAGTTGTGCGAGTAGGCAACCGCCCTCGTCGCAAGCACCAGAATTGTCGATTTCTCAATTGTCTCGTCAGCTCTTGACTAGGATTTATTGAGACATCTATGCACCGTTCCGGATGCCTCTAGCGTAGCATCGCCATCTCGTGCGCGCGTTGGTCATCACATGCTCAAGCGGCGCAAGGCACCATGGGTAAACATGGGTAAACAGCCATGTTTGTTGCAAACCGTTCGCTCTGCTACACAAACCGTTACAGTGCCTCCAATCGGCGCAACCGTTTCTAAGCAGGCAAACCGGTCGCGGCGCGCATGCGCGATGGCGCTGGCCATGAACCGAGACGGAACGGTTGGTGTGCAAACGATTCACTAAAACTCCCTAATCACAATCGGTGAGGACGACGTGCCAGTCTACAATAAAAGAACATCGGAGCGGAAACGACGGTTCTTTTTCTATGAAGTAGGGCAGCAGGAAACAGCATCGAAGTTTACCGAATGTGGTCTCTGACAGCGAGACGTTCAAAATAAGAAGTGAAACTGAGCGCTTATTTCAATCCTCGCATGACGTGTCCTGCTGTTTCCATCCACTTCACGCTGAAGTGGTTCCGGCGATAGGTGCCAAAATTCGCCGTGAACAAGAATGGTGATGACAACAGAGATGATGCGTTCATGACGCAGGCATGGATCAGTGGTACAATCCGGATGATGCTCGATTATGTGGATTCCGCTGATGATCTTAATCTTGACGGCCTTTGGTAGCTAAGAAGCACGTGCAAAAGCTATGTTGAGCCTACTTCGAAAGCCGGAAGCCCGTTTGCCCTCATAAAAAGCGACATTTTTTGATGGATGAGGCATTTCATAGGGATCTTGGCATCGCCTATCGCCTTCGTTCGCGGCAGTTGTGCAGTTGGTGAATCGCATGGCATTCGGGGACTTTTCAGTATCCGATCAGTCTTCTTTTCGACGAGGACAATTTTATGAAACAGATAAAGGGCTGTTAGAAGAACTTTTCCAGTGTTTCGTACTGCATCGTACCTTCAGGATTCTGGCACCTCCCGCGCCGGCTACGTGGGAGCCGACAGCCCCCTGGGAAGTCCCTGACATTAGATGCAAGCTGGCAATACCGTACCTACGAAAGAA
>JARGYV010100323.1:0-12037 GCA_029532675.1 Ornithodoros moubata
CTTGCATTAACATTAGATAGTACCAGGCTGCCAGCCACTCCAGATAACCAGTGGACCTCGACTTGCTTGAGTAAATGTATATCTGTGCAAATTACAAAAATTTTGTTTAACTTGTATGACAAAATAGAAGCATGACCAAAAAAGGGTGCTTCCCGCAAAAGGTATCGTGCTGCAAGTTTTCTTCAAGGGATTTTGTAGTCCTATCGTGTTATGATCACTACTTCTAATAACGTCAATCATAGGCCTCTACATTACACAAACAAGACTAGGGGCAGCAAGGTTGTATTCAGGAATACATATACACTCTTTCGTGTATACATATAAGCGCCAGACAGGAATAAACACTACAAGGTATGCTCTATTTACATGTTATTACTATATTTACACCTACATCTTTTCCAAAGTACCTACATAAATAGAACACGTTCTAGGTGGGTGAAAATATCTTGGCTCTCAGATATGCCACACGAGCATTCCAGTCTGACAGTCGCATCGAATTCCACTCAAAGAAAGGCACCTGCAAAGAAAAAGTGGCAACAGACACAAATAAGTTGCACGCATCGCCATTCAAAATCAAACTCCCAAGACATGTTCCACATCCTGATGGCCTCTCCCTCACGAGCAGCAACAAAATGCGATGCTCAATACTTTAAAGACAGATGCAGGAAAAATCTATTCCTGAGACAAGCAAGCCCAGCATCAGAAGTTATGCGTCTGTTGGATCCTCTTGCTATTGCAGCAGAGATAGACTTGCCGATGCTGACGCAAGTTCTTGTCTCTTATCTGAAAATGAGTTTGACTCATACTTTGCAAGAGATAACTGCAGCCTGCGTCATCATCCTCTGGCTTAATTGCATTGTTGTCATAAGGTGATGCAACACAGAAAGGGCACGATGGCGTCATGAGATAAAGTACTTACTGCAGCTTTATTGTGGCGACAATTCCTTAAATGCTCCTAAAAATACAGAATTTGTACTTCTTTTACAAGAGAGCTGGTTCTGGTGAAGCCACTGAGCTGTAGCCTTATCTCTGCTCGTACGCACCAGCCTGTCATGCAGTGAACAAATTTATTACAGCTGCAAATATTCATATCTTCAATCTATTTTTAGCTTCTGACCGAGGACAGGCAGTATAGAGATTAGGTAGATGGCATTCCTAACATTACTTCATGACGACCACCTCATGATGTGACAAAGCTTTTTTGAGAAAAATAGCCTCTTTGCTAACTTTTCCTGAAGGTCAGAACTAAATCGTGCTGCTTTTTTGTGCTTGACATGAACTGAGACATCCTAAATAAAACGAGCACAGGCGTGCTGACAGCAGCCAAAGTTATGACCAACAACCTTATTTGTCAGTGCAGTTTATCTAGTTTGTGTTGAGTGTGGTGACAGTGAGAGGAAGTGGTTCCCATAACTGGGCTGGTGGGACCATGTCTATAAAAATGGTACACATCATAGCTGAACCAGAAGATAATGACACTTTGTAGCCCACTGTTCCATCTCATCCACAAACTCATTTCATGTGACCAGATATAAGAGAACCAATAACAAGCAACTTTCTTGAACACCTCTGACATGACATTTTCATGAAGTTAGGAATATTAATCTATTCACCTGAACAAGCTTGTAGCCCAAGATCTCCAGATGGCGGTTCTTCAAAAGTTGATACCCAGTCATGTGCGGGACATTATCACAGAAACTGGGTTCTCTTAGCACGTCAATGGCAACCCTGAAACAGTAAACTATGTGCTTAGATATGACCAGGCAAACCAGGAGAAAGGAAGCAGTATATCGTACTATGCTTACAGGTTACAAGCCTGCTACAGTGTGCCTGCAGGGTTGTAACTTTGAGCTGTGATTCATGCTTCAAGCCCACATGTGAAATAGTGCCATTTTCTGTAGCAGTAGTAATAATAAAGATGATAATTATACGCTATGCACCAAGGTCTGTAGTGTTTATAAGTTTCACACACACACACACACACACACACACACATAAAAAAAAACACAATACCAACAGTAAATAAAGATTGCATTCTTTGCTTATCTCTGTGTATTACAGGGTTGTTGACTGCCCCACTTTTGCCTGGCATAAAGCCAAGGTGTGTAGGTAAATGTGGTAGGTAACTCTACAACAAATAATAACACATAGTAAAAGGTGGCAGAAATGGCTTGTATGATTATGAGTTCAATTTTAGGTTGGGGGNCTGTCTGTACAGAGACTGTACTTTGTCTGTGAAGAATGATAACCTCTGCATGAACCATCTGCTGCACTCAACAGTTTCTCACCAGTATCAAGGTGTACAGGCCCACATATCAGTACATGAACCAGACATCAGCGGCAATACCTTTGATATTGAGGAGGCAAAATATTCGATATCTTGGCATGCCGTTCATCCAAGGATGGATCGCAGCCCCAGAGAACACTTCCGTAATCTGAGCAGGGCACGGGACGGCCACTGCTGTCCAGGACACATTCAAAGCCTACGTAAGGAATTGCAAAAATGCCAGTCAGTCCTGATTACACAACTCTGCGATGACGACTATCAAAACATACATATGTGGTAGTAATACGGCGTGTAGACATGACACCGAACATTGTCCACTCCTGAAAGCAGGTGAACCAGCACTTCAAGGACTTCTTTCTCTATGGGCTGCAACCTGTAAGAGACTGTTTCGTACCTTCATCACATTCTTTTTCCCATTTCTTTCCCCTCTATAAGACATGAAAAAATAATCGCCTGTTCCTGGTAGAACAGTTTCTGAATACAAGTACAGTGGAATCTCTCTAAATGCAATCTGAAGGGATGACAAAAATTTGCTCCCTATCTCACAAGCTCTGTTTATTGAAAATGCAAATATACATTACGTAGTACAAATGCAAAACCAAACAATTCTAAGAGTTCTGTTCAGTTTCAGCAGCTGTTCCGTTTAAGGGATTTCCGTTTGTCGAGATTGCCCCGTAGTTCACCTTCACACACTTGATTACACTGGCTACTTTCAAAAAGTGGAGTTAAAGAAAAGAAATTATATCATTCAACAAAGAGAACACCATGGCTTTATGTCGCAAGGCAACTTTGATCATGGGCGATGCCACAGTGGGCGGTCTGTGGGTTAATTTTGCCCACCCGAGGGCCCTTTAATGTGCACCAAAATCTTGGCACTAGGCACACTGGATTTTACATCCTTCGTGGAAGATGATATGCCTAAGCAATTCGTACCCTGCCACCGAATTGCTGGTGTTCTTGGCCGGGATCGAACGTGAAACCTTAGAATCGGAAGGCGATCACTCTAACAACACCCAAACGAGCTTTTCTTTTCCACCAGACTATACCACAACTAGTCCTTTCTATTCTATCATAAATGTGCATCATGTCAAAGTAGGAGTGCACAGAGGCTCGTTCCCCGCAAATTTCCCATGCATGCAGCACTGAGAGCAGCAAGTGAGCCACATGGTACACACCTGTAACCTGTTGCTGTGGCGACCACATTGCGAACTTACTCACGTTCGGGAAATGTGCCTCGAGACTGGTGCTCTTAGTGCCACCAGAGAATTGCAAATGAATCAACTTCATTTATAATCACCCAATGCTTTTCATAAATAGGCATCTGTCACAACTGCCCTAGTTGTAACACTGTTATCAGATATGTGCGGAAGGCAAAGGCCCAGTAAACATCTGCTGTTGTCATCAGACACCTATTTCTTGAAGCATGATTTTTCCCTGAACATAGTGTTTTCAAAATACTCACACCCAAGGCTGCATGAATTCCGGGCCCAATTTCCCCCTCATTTTTACCCTACAAATTGTAAATTAAAAAAGAATTAAGAAAGGACACTCGAACACCTCAGGCCCTAATCAGTATTCCCTGAGCTCTACAGTCCACAGCCTTCAAGGCTTTTGCCTAAAAAGTGTTACCAGCCACAAGCTAGCTCAGATGTGAGATATAAATTGTCTTCAGCAGTTGCTCACCAGTAGCAATGTAGTTCTGGTAGTAGCGCTGGTGGAACCATGGAACACCTTCTTCAGGAAAGTCCAGGCATACTACGCGGTTCAACGCAGACAGTGACTCTCGAAGCTGATGCCTGGATGATGTACCTTTTGCTACATTGTAACCAAATAGGGATGAATAAGTCTTTTTTGGTTTCAATTTTAAAACGTTTAGCTTCGAGAAATGCAGCTCATATGCTGATGGAGTCCTCAACCAAGTATTCAAACCTTTGAATCTTCCCTGTTATTGTTCCTGTTTGCCCATTTGCTTAAACTCTGTTACAACCAGGATCATTTCTGACAGAGTTGTTACACACACATACACACACACACACACACAAAAAAAAAAAAGAAAGAACACGAGCAGTACCTTTATAGTACTTTTATAAGAAAGAGCCCTAACTGATCTTGATCTAGATGCCTTTTCAAGAATCAAACAACTTGGGATGCTCAGCAGAACGGGGTCTCAATTTACTGAAAACTGTCAATGGGTGCTCGTGGTTGTCAGTACCAATAAAATGCTTCAGATAAGGTACTAAGATACTGCTCCTTGAAATACCCCCATAGATAGCATGTTCATCAAGGGCGAATCATGCAAGCAGAATGCACAGTTATTGGTGATATTATTTTGTCAAGTACGTGGCATTTACAAGTTTACGTTTACAACTAAAATATTAAATACTGACATAGTCTCTCACAATGTATATTCCTGTACAAAACTTGAACATTCTCACCTACAAGTTGCCTATCCAATCGCTCCATGAATGCCACAGAGAAAATGCGTCTGATGAGGTCACTGCTCAAGCTTTGAAAGAAGCCAAGAGCAGTTGCTCCTTGTAGCAGAACTGTTTCCTCCAGGTAATCAAAATGCCTGCAAGTTTAGCAGATGAGCAAAACAACTTTGTGATGACTGCATTTCTCCGTGCACAAATGAAAACTTGTGCTGATCATTTTTTTTACTTAGTGAGCTGTGAATTGGCAGTAGACGCCACTGCATCCAGTCTCTGCGGGGCGTAACCACTCTGGAAGCATGCGAGCAGCAGATTGACGATGCCAACTGGCCCCAGAAGGCTTTCCTCTTCCAAAAGACGAAGGACAATGGAGTCGTAAACATCAGGGAGCCAAAGTTTCTCCGTAGCCATCAGTCTACAGAAGATGCTTACGCTGTCTAGAGATGCGTGGCTGACACGAGCTCTGTAGCTGAAAAAAGAAAACCACATGGCCTTTTATTGGTGCTCAGTAGCGTAGTTGGAAGCACAGGAACCTGGAGAACTTTAACGGGAACTCAATGGGAACTTTAACGGGAACTCAATGGGAACTTTACGTAGGATAAGGGGAGTGAGCTCTTTCTTTTGCAATATCTTAAGAATACAAAGAGATTGTGCCTAAGATACTACTAACTCCTCCTTCTAAGCACTGTTCCTTTAAGGATGAGAACAAATGACACTCAAGATTTCCATGCAGCTTATTCACTACCACTGACCTCCATATCATCAACTGCACATAGCCTGAATTGTGTGATGCCAGCTGTTCAAACGAAAGTATGAGCGTGCCATTTAGCAGAGGTTGCTCTTTCCTCTGCTACCGGCAGTCAACTTGCCCAGATTTCCACACTGAGTGCAACAGAATCCACTAACAACAATGTTGCCCAAAATTTAATTATGGGTGCGTACGTGCAGCGAATGAACAGCATAGACACTAACAGATGCTGCAAAACCCCAGGTGGCAACAGCTGTAGGAGATGCAGTCATGTCGCAGAAGTCACGCACCCAGGACTGGACCCCAGTTGGAGAGAACTCCCATGATTGGAAGCTGGCTTCACGGCTTTCCACAAAATAGGTATGCACAGTTCATGATGTGGAGGTCAGCAGTGACTACGACAGTACGCATCCAGATATACCACCGCCCCAACAAAGACTCTCACTTGTTAGCGATGGTTTCCTTTAGTCCCCCAGTAGCGGAGAGCAGCTTTTCCGTCGTCATGAGAATATTCAATTCCTTCCAAGATTCTGTGACTGCTACTCTTCTTCTGAATTCCTTGTGCACTTGCACTTCCAGTTCTCCATATGTCCTCTCCTTTGACAAGTGGATGCCACGGGCAACTTCCCGGAAAGAGACAGGCACAAGCTGGGGCAGCATTGATGCCACATTAGTCGTGTGCTTGGAGCTCAGGCATCCGAAGCTCAAAATGAACATCGCCAACAGAGACACCAGCCTCGGGTAGAAACAGCCAGAGTCTAGCTGCAACTGACTCCACTTCAAGCCTTCTTCTTCAAAGCTCCTTCGTCTAAAACCAGTTCTCAGAAAACACATGGTATAACCACGAATAAAAGCCGGTGCACTCCGTGACACAGTCAGTACTGCAGCCACTTTGTCCCAGTACAAGGCCAGAAGCTCTTTGTCTTCCACTGGCAATAGCATCACAACGTCCAGAAATCTGATGAGATTCCAGTCGTCTGTGGTGCTTTCAAGAAATGGAAAAAGACGTTCTTCCACTTGTTGTGTTGGATAATAACTAGTTATCGCGAGGCACCTTGCAAGTGAAGCAGACGGCTTTTCAAAGAACAGTGTTTTTGCACGTTCACGAATGAGACCTAACGTGTCGGGAATGTCATATCGTGGCACAACGAAATTATTCGTTAGCATGCACATCTCATGTTCGTCAAGCGTCAAGATCGTGGGGTTGACCAAGGAAAGCAATTTGTACATATTGGAACGGTTTGTGGTACTGGCCTCGCTCTTTACGAGTACTGGAAGACAACGCAGAACCGTGTGCAAGTCGGACATTGGCGTCAGAATGTCCACAGCTTTCTTGCTGAATTCGTCGACGAGAGCAACAGAGGCCAGTCGAAGAACTCTGAGCAGAGAAATGGCTGCACTTTTAAGATCTTCATCTGTGTAGCATTGTGGAAGAATCGTTTGAAGACGTCCGATGGCCTTCGATCGATACAAGAGATTAACATTGCTGGACTGGTCTAGGCCAACCAGAAACCGCGACAGACTCTGCAGGTCAAACTGTTTGCAACGTTCTCCAGCCTCCTGAACCAGCTTGTTGTATGCAGAATTATTCGATGGAATGCACAAACGTTTGAGTGCCACAAGGACTGCTGTCAGAGCATTGTCAGGAAGCAAATGCCGGTTGTGCTCCACTTGTAAGATGACGTTCTCAAAGCTATCGAGGAGAGAGGGGTCAAAGACAGCACGCTGTTGAGATGTCTTCTTTATGTCCCACAGTGAGACAATGGTCTGAGCTGCATGCTGGGGTGATAGATTTTCGCTGGTGCTGCATGTGAGCAGCTCCTGAAAAATTTACAGTAACAGACTCGTATACAAAGCACAGACACATTAGCGAAATAGCATCTTAACCACAAGGTAACGTTTACGTGACATTCAGGGAATCATTAGCAATGTAACTTCAACAATTAAGTGAAATACGTATACAAGGCTGTGTACTACATTGTTGCAACTGAAATGAGTCGGGCATTAACAATGTGCTGTCGACATAGCATGGAAGTATTCACTCAACACTGCTGCGGAGGAATTAAGTTGGATATAGCCATATTGTAGCAACACTAGTGCAAAGCTGCAGCAACATTTTGTGCTGACTGGAAATTTTTGGCAATTTTCCTCTACCTCAAAACTAGTTTCTGGCGACATATGCCGCTGTGCAATGTACTACTTTGGAAATAATGCTACGATGTTCGTACAGTAGCCCTGAATCCGGAGAACAACGCGTGAGACAAACCTCACCGAAGCTGATGTTGCAGACAGTAACTTGGCAAGAATCGGATCGGTATGGTCGGTGATAATAACTGTTTGATAGGGCCCCCATTTGCTCTCGACTCGTTCATTTTCTTCGCTGTCTACGGGTACTTCGTAGTCACAACGACGAAATCGAGCGGTGCTTCCAAACAACCGGCACCAAATGCCGGAAAAACCATGGCATAAATGTCTGTGTCTCGGATCCGTTATACCTCTACTTATGTACCTAGATATGTTCATCACAGAAGATATCACGTGCCATTTAAAAGGTCATAAACACCGCCTGCAAAATGTTTCAACTTGGAAAAGAGACATGTGCCCTCATGTACAGCGGCTACACCACATGTGCCTGCCTCACTTAAATATGGATCGTGTTGGATCACGAGCATACTTTTTTATCAACTCGGTTCGGCTCAGGCTCGAACTGCTCGAACCTCGAAGTGGAGGTGTAGTTGAGTACACGGCGAAATTTATTTTGTTCTAATAATAAGAACACAGTGACTTCTCATATAAAATGCCCGTATTATTGGTGTTGCATAGTCTTTGAGGGGTAATCATTTAAATGTTGTACAATTATACTCAACAGCGGAACAGCAAGAATAGCTGAATCAGCAAACAGCTGCAGAAAGCGTCGGTGACGGGACGGTGTTGGTGCTGTTGTGTGTCTGATCTGCTAAAATGCCTCTCTCGGCTTAATTTCAACAATTCCAGATACGTTTCGCTGTGATCCAGCCTAGTGAAGTACAGCAAGATGCTCATGTCAGTTTACCGTCGTCACTAGCACGCTAATGTCTTTTTAGCCAAGCGACATGATTAGGAAGAGGATCCGGGTCTGGCACTTCAATTGCATCTACGTTTCCTAACCCTGCAGAGTTATGTGGGCCTTCCTGAACCGAGTCGTTGTTTTCTTGTACATGCAGATTCGCCCAACAATCAAGTGGATAATGCGTAATGTTACACACTTGTGTGAACTACAGCGTATATGTTACGGGACGGAGCCAGGGTACCGGCGGACTCGAGATTTGGAATGGAGCTTGCAGATGTCTCGTACACCAGCTGTACGTGCAATTTGTGAACGGCTCACACAGATGGCAGACGAGGGACGTTTTTCAAAAGAGCAGAGCGACACTGCCGTCGAGTACGCGGTCATGGGAATAACGTACATAAAAAAGATCAACCCACAAATCCACGGCGAATTCATCCGGTCTCTGCGAAAGAGTACACTTCAGATGTTTGGTTACAGGTCCCTCATGTTTCACGTGGAGCGCATCCGTAAGGCGCAGTTTGTAGCGCAGGACCCCCGCCATCTGAACAAACTCTTAACGTTGTGGAAGCTTCTTCGTCCCGACGAACACCTTGTGGGGCCAGTATCGAAGCAATGGACGTCGATTGGTTTTCAAGGTGATGATCCGCGCACCGACTTCCGCGGAATGGGGATGTTAGGCCTGAACAACCTAGTGTTCTTCGCTACAGAGTACACGGACGTAGCGCGGCATGTGTTGTCTCATTCTCAGCACCCGGAGTACGGCTACTCTTTTGCCATTGTAGGCATTAACCTCACGAGCTTGCTGTATTACTTGCTCATGAAGGGCCACCTCAAGTCGCACTTGTATAATGCGGCCAGTGAGAGAGCACAGGTGGTGGACTTCCACAGGATGTACTGTTACGTCTTTTTCGAGTTTGACAAGATGTGGCTCGCAGAAAAGCCGACAGACATTATGGAGTTCAATCGGATCAGGGACAAGTTCGAAGAGTACCTGATGCAGATGCTCCAGAAGGACACCTGCCTGCTCAGACTGAACGGACATGTGAAAATCATCTGAGGATGCTGTCAGTGAAACTGTGCTTCTTCTGTGTTCCAGAATGATCCAGTGCTTTTGTGGTGGAGGTTTTGTTTGAAGGGCATTACGGCACTGTATTTTTTCCTTCAAATTTTCCACTAACATTCCTACCGGTGACTTTCCTATTTTTCCCTTCATCCATAAACGACAAGATGATAATATCTGCATGCAAACTGCCTTTTACTGCACATATCGTCGTACGATTTTTAGAAGATAGGGCCCGAAAAAGGTTTTTTTAGGTACCTCAAATATGTAAATTAAAGAGATAGTCTACAACATTCTACTTTGTCATCTCATGGGTGAAAACTCTTTTGCACGAACCCAGTAGCTCAGTGACTGCACAAGCAAGACTAGTGCACATGCGGTAGTAACAATCAAGTCAACAGTATTCATCTTTGTTGAAGTAGTGCCAGTGTATTAGAAAAAGAGGTGATTCAATTATTCATTCCACATCTGCAAGTAGAGCACTTTTGTGCAATGTTATGACTTCGCCTTTTGCGAGTTACTGTTTATTGATGGCCTGGGGGTTGCTAGGGGACTTTCCTTGTACGAATCTCATTCGGAGGGGCTAGGATCACTGTGTCTGCCTAATTACGACATCTTTTTGTTACTGCGTACACACGATTGGAATGTCAAATGTGATAATAGGAGATGAAAAAGAGGGATTGTGCCTGTCCGTGTCCCTCTCTCACAGTTCTTTGTTGTGTTATGCTCAATTAGTCTCTTATCTAAAAAGTATGAATACAGTACAAAATCTGCATGAAATGTACAGTTTTGTGACTCATACCAATTGTTGGCAGAAGTGTTCTTGTTGAAGGGTATTGTTTTACATTGGTAAACGTATGTTGCGTGACAGTGATCGACTGACAAGTACAATTTAAGAAAAAAGGTTTTCCAGTGCTTTTTTGTTTCAGCACACTATGTATACTTATTATAGCGCAGGTCAGGAATGGACAATGAACAAGCCACCATTGCAACAGTGCATATTTATTTTGTACCACATGACCATCACTCATTTTCCTCGTTATATTCATCGAGCTTATAAAATAAATCTCCCTCATTTTCCTGTTTGTTGTTTGGAATGAATCACAAGGTGCACCAAAGAAAAGAATGTGACTGTGTTCTTGGTTTCCTGACTTAGTATGACATCTACCCTCATTTCAGCCTTGCTATACAACTGTGTAACTGTTATCATTGGTACTGTTCACATCAGATACAACAGGTTTATCGTAGTTGCGACGGGTTGTACCAGGTTAGAGAAGTTGAGGACCACAAAGCCTGTGCCATCAAATATTGGCTAGCCCACAACAACAGTTCATCCTACTTGAGTTGCACCTTAATTTTAACATGCTGTTGTATGTCACAGATTTACCTAACATTAACAACCGTTCGCACACATATCAAAACATTCACCACATGAATCTCTGAGGACTTGACGTGTTCTCCCAGTAAAACGTCTTGAATAGAAACAGGTAGAATGTCGCAACATTGATCACAGTGTAAATTGTCAGCTCCATGAGGAGCTGCTTGTAGCTCGGACATTTCATGTTCAGTCTGAAGAACAGGTAGGGCACTATGAAGTAGCGCAACTCCAGCAACTTCTGTGGCACGGTGGAAGCGAGCACGGCAATGCAGTACAGGACGTGCCACGACAGGCTCTTGTGACGAAGGTGCCACAACACTGCGTAACCAGAGTAAATGCACAAGGGGACCAGGGAACATCGTAGCACTATTCCTTTTCCGAGAAACTTCCTCCACAAGTAAAACGTAAAATGACGATTGTCCGCAAGTAGGTAGGGGTGAGCGTAGCTTAAGTTTTGCACACAAGCCACTGATGCTGCAGCCAGCAAGATGTAGAGCCAGGAATGCCGTGCCACACTTTTGAAGAAATTTTTCACAACGCTTGGATGAAGCAGGTATGGTGATGCATGAAGAAGCGTGAACAGCAAAAAATAACCCAACTGCGGTAAATGAAAACACGCCTGATGCGCGCTTTTGTCACCTAGTACGATACTACCGTTGTAGAAAAGAAAGGACAGAAATAGTGCCCCCACCGTCATGTACCCAAGACAGTCCACAAGGATGGCTCCAATTACGGTGATCCCTTTGTTAATAATTGCTTTGATGACGTCGCACGGTTTGACATCTCGGAAGCACTCTTTTTCCAGTATCTCGAGAACTCTACAACCTGCAAGCATCGCAACCCACACGATTGATGTCTGCCGAAAGAGCACACTCGCAACTCCGAAAACCGATGCCATCCAGTAGCCCTCGTACAGATGATAGAGGTACATAAGCTGAAGGAAGAACACGGTTCCTGGGTCTGTGTAGTACAAAAACGTGAAGAAATAAAGCACCGGCAACGTCGTCAAAATGGCGCTTGAGAAGATGAGCTTCACTCGCACTTTCACAGTCGCGTACGGGTAAGCAAGTTTTATGGAGATCA
>JARGYV010100354.1:0-17085 GCA_029532675.1 Ornithodoros moubata
TGTGTAATCCCGAATAAACCTTGGTTTACATGGCCATGTATGGCATTTCCATTGCTCCGTTTCAGTTATCCGGATGCCCCGCTATCCGGACATTTGCGCCGGGAACGGCCCCGTCCGGATAAACGGGGTTCGACTGTACTATATTGCGCTCTTCGTCTGTGGTGTCTCATCCTTGCTTTGTCCGCGTCCTGTGTTTTAGCGCTTTTTTCAAACGATATACTATGTTGCCTCCGGGCTGGGATAGTGAAAATGTCATGGAAAATCATATGATCATAATAGCCATGTACAATCTCATTACAATGCGTAGGACGGCTGTACTTGAAAGCGGTCGCTTGTCCGCTGAGATAGTAATAGTGAAACTGCGTTAGGCGTTTGTGAGTACGTGTGAGTTTGAAGTCCTACGGGTTTGAATGAGTTTGATATCCTATGAGTTCGAACGAGTGTGAAGTCCTATGAGTTCGAATGAGTTTGATGTTCTATGACTTCGAATGAGTTTGAAGACCCTCGAGTTAATTGGAATGACTTTGAAGTCATGTGAGTTCGAATGAGTTCAATGAGTCGGCGTGGGTACGAAATCCTGTGAGTTCAGATGAGTTTGTTAGGCGGCTATCAGGTTGAAGGGGCCTGAGTTTAATGTCGGCCGTGTGTTTGAAGTCCTATGGGTTCTGGTGAGTTTGAAGTCCTGTGAGTTTGAAGACGGCGTGACTTTGATGTCGGATGATGAATAATGATGATGAAGTCCGATGAAGTCGTAGCTGAAATCAGAAGAAGGCAGCAGAAGAATGATAACTCGCAGTACGGTGTACAGTGAAGCTGAAGTTGAGTGAAGTCCAGCTAAAATGCCGACCCATGGTCGCCACCATGTCTTGGTGGGTGCCTGCCGGAGTTAGGCCCTCCCGAGACAAATCACCGAACGTGCTTTCACTTTCTCCATTTTAGCTCGTCTAAGCGGATCGCCATCTGCCAGCTGCCACCATATTAAAGCAGTGTTGTGCGCATGCGCTCTTTTTGGTGGCGCGAATCTTAAAAGGTGCCCATGTGCTATAATAATGTTTCGTGTCTCTGCCCGTACCCCTTCTGTGTCATGCCCACGTCTTATGGGACGCCCTTCGTAAGCTGATCAAATTATATATATGGTGCGGAAACCAGTAAGCCCCAGGTACACCGTATTACCAGTAGCCAAAGAAGCAGCTTCATGCCCATTACTACTTCCCATTCAAAGGCTGCACGTGGCCGGAGATGCCACAGACCGACCGTTTCACGGCAACGTCTTGATACAACGCACGATGCTGACAATTACTTTTGAGAACGAGCAGACGCTTTGATGCGCGATAGAGTGAAAAAAAGGACATTATTTTGTTATGCACTATATTATTGCACTTATGCGTAAAAAACTTGATGATAAATCATCAAGAACACGGTGTTAAGGAACTGAGGAACCCGACCAGATCGTATGGCTATGGTTTAACCGACGATGGTCCCCTGTCGCCGTCTTCTTCCAACACACGGTCGCACTTTGTTTGCCTCAAACGAGAAATACGACTCAAGATGCTCCTACCCCAGCTCAAGAGCATCGGTGGCACTCCTGTCGGCATCTCACTCGCAAGGCTCCTCGCGCACTCGCTCTTTCCGTTGCCGCGCTCCAACGAACGCGTAATCTTTAATTCGCACAAACCATTTTTATAACTTACTGCTGCCAAAAGTAGCACATGTGTTGCGGAAACACATTTGTTTTTCGGCTGCGTGAGATTGAAGAATAGTACACGTGGTTGCCGTACTCCCGCATCTTCTTACCATGTAATCTTCTTAGTTCAAGTGCAATGGAAGTGGCGTTCGATTAAAATACTCTTGCAACGAGACTATGGTACGGCATATGGGACACAACCTACAAGAACGTATACTTCCGCATCCTCCAAGTGACATATGTTTGATAACCGGTCGCTTGTCCGCAAATGTATGCGGCACAAAAGAAGAGCGTGTCTTTCTGAGTGTGTGTGTAAAACATGTGACCCGGCCGCGTAACAAGCAAGGCCTACTGCGATAATCCAGCGTAACTTCAAACAAGATGCGCTGAGCCAGCGCGGAAACGTAACGCACATTGACAACACTGGCAAGGTAGACGTCCGGTGTACTCTACCATTGTGGAGTGGCCCTCCCACGCCAGTTCTACGCCAACAGTGGAACATACTGATTTGTCGGCATGACTACTTGAAAGCGAAAAAAGACTCCGGAACTGGCATTCGGGTGATGTGACAGGCGCTCAAACAAACGCCTCAATTCCTGTTTGGAGTTGGGCTAAAAATACGCCTCATATTCCGGCATCTCTCTCGCTGACTGCTCTTGGAGTTGGAGAGTGAAAGGGCACTTTTTATTTGCCCGTCTATTGGTTACTTTCTACAATGACGTCATGTACGAAGCCTCAGGTTCAAAAATTGGCGGAGACCCGTCCCTCTTGACGCAGACAGAGGACTTGTGGGGGAGCCATGTGCATGTTGTACCTGTTCGTGAATCCGAAACCGAAAGCGGACGAATACCTTCTTGTGATTGCCAATGTGCGCGATGAGGTCTTCGTGAGGCCGACGCGTGGATGCCACTTCTGGGACAGGAATCCTCACATCGTCGGACGTAAGTTTTTACTACGCACGAGGGGGTATAACCCCAAGCGTTCTAGAACGTTCAAGACTGATGAGCTGGCCTTGTGAACATTTCAAAAGTCATAGCAAACAGTCGTCATCGTCGTCAACGTCGATTTGTCTTAACACAGCATCAAAAAGCGTGGTGAACATGACGTGGGATGGTTAAAAAACGAATGAACGAGTGTTCCTAATTTTATTTTGCTCCTGGTCCAGAAGACGCAGACGCGTGGGTACTTCTACTTTTTATTATATTTTTTTTTTTACAAACAAAATTTTGGGTCGACTCTCAGAGTATGACGGTCGATTTCGGAAGTAAACTCTCTACATGTCTGAAAACAATGTTGCTTGCTGAAGGCTTCAGATCTGCTAATTTCTTCTTGTATTCGAATATTTCGTGCAATATAGGAAGACGTGTTATTTCGTGACGGCAGTCGTACGTGTAAAAAACAAACAATTCTCTTTAGTGCTCCCGAAAAGGTTGTTCTATACTGTACGAGGTTATAAGGTATGAGGTTTAAGGTCCAACGTTTAAGGTAGGTTTACACTGCATAAGATTTCTAGACAGACTAAAAAGCAGGATATTATTTCGTCAGATTTTTGCGAACGTGAGACAAAAATGAGTGGTGCTGATGTCAGCCATGCATTATAAAGTGAAATCGTTCTTCTCTTGTGTAGGTAAGAGTCAGAAGCCCTAACCGTTGAACTGAATTGAAACGAAGAAGATTTCAGAAGGACGTACACTCTGAAAGCACAACCCCGCACGCATTTACAGACTCACTAAGCATATATACTTGCTTGCTCAGTGTTTCATAAAACAGCTGGTCTAAACGCTTTTTCTTTTTCTTCACGTTACAAATCATATTAAGTCTCGCTTAGACTCTCTTAAGACATAGGTCGAGCTTAAAACTCCTAATAAATGCCCCACTGTCCCCTAAGAGGACTCGGTGGAGCTGCTATTGATGGTGATTATTATAGGATGAAAAATACGGGGCTTGTTTTGGTCAGTGCTGAGAAGACCCTCAGCACCGCGGAAACAATTAACGACGTATACCCAGACACATGAGGCGAAAGTGGCTGAACATAAGGATACAGTCCTTCTTCGAAACTACATAGTTTAAATTTAGGTTCCAGTACACTGTCATGAAGTGGTGCAGTCAGAGCGAATTGGTAAGAATAATTTCCCAAATGATTGTTCCACGGCATTTTAAGTTTATATGTTCAAGCGAGAGGGAGTGTCATGCGGAGGATCTGGGGCAGAGACTAGGTTACTTACTTACCTATATCATGCGTCTGCTCATAATGAATAAGAAGCCACCATTGTAATAACTATAAACAAAATCAAATTAGATGTACTTTTTTTTTCTCACCGAGTGACAGGAGCTATGAAGCGGTGTATCAACCTATATATTTTTTATTTGCTTAATAAAAAGATAAACGTAACGCAAGATAAATAATATATATAGTGAAATAATATATATAATTAATAAATTATAATAATAAATAAATAATAATATAATAGATAATATATAATAGTGACATTGCTTTGCTTTTGAGCTGGTTCAACACCGGATCGCCAAAATAGTTGGACGTCGTCGATATGAAGTATAGCGGACAGACAGAATGTCTGGAGCTGTGGACAGCGAGGTTGAGGCGCTTTCGCGAGTAAGGAGGTGTTCGACGTAGCAACAACAGCAAAAGAACCTGCTTTCCATTTGGAGGGGACATCTGCATGAAGCATATAAGGGATGCTGACGGCGGGGACGTTTCTTCAGATTTCGACTAGTCTGTCAACATATTCAGTGGCATATTATTTTGGGGGAACTGTGCCAGCATTCGAGTCCACCACCTTCCAGCCCCTTGCTGATGGAAGGGCCGTTGGAACCAAGATCTTGCATCTTTCGAACGCACCTTACATTTGTACGGGCAACGTCATGACTCGCGTGAGGCTGTAGATGACATACGGTGTGATTGAAGATGAAAAGGATGACTTTCGACTTCCAGATGATACGCATCTTGTTCTTCTGACTATTCGCTGGAAACGTCGACTGTTTAGTTGCTTTCGAGAGAGAAATGTTCTTGACTCGTTGCGCTTTTGGAGGACGCAAACGGAACTGGAGCTGAACATAAGCATTACGGATAAGTTTTATAGTGCAGACGCTGTACCTCTGGGCTGTACGTTTTTCTTTATGGTTATTTAAATTTGAAAACCTCTAGTATCAGTCGTTCCTCCGTTCCTTGTCGCACCACCCGGGGAGAAGCATATAAGAACAATCCTCAGCTACATCCCCGCAGAAGGCGGCAATGACTTTGTCCTGCTGCGCCTAAGCACTGCGAAATTCGGCTGCAGCGGACCGCGTTCAAACACTACACGTGGGCTACACAACGAACTATCAGCGTTATAGCATGACAGCTTTAGTAAGGCTATATAGGTTGCCACCCTTCATGTGTACAGGCAGACCAACCGGGTTCGTCTGCCTCCGCTACGGCTCTCCAATTCCATTGTGTGCGTTCAAAGGGTGTAAATGCAGAGAGCGCCCGATTTACACGAACAAGGGAGCGAAATTAGTGGCCTTGTTTTGCAGAGACGTAGTTTAAATGTCAGAAGGGGTGGGGATGGGGGGATGCAAATAGCAAAATACACTCCTTTCGCTCTGAAAGCCCTGGCAATATTTACTGTGCTGGGGGGCAGGAAATGACATACGCAACACGTGACAGATTCGTTGAACTTGATCTGGCGGCACTCATTTCCACATAGGATCACCGCTATATGATCAGGGCTTGTAGATCTTGCAGGACGGTACAGCTAACTGGTGAAAAAAAAAAAAAAAAGGAATTTAAAAATTTACTTCTTGAAGAACAACGAGGTGATCATTCTAAAAACATTGGAGAATCAGATGCCGTCTTGTCAGTGGGAAGCTTAAAAGGCTCCAACCGGTGAAGAGATAGAAAGGGTCAGCAGATCCGCTGTCAGATCATCTGATGACTTGGATCTTTTGACTGGTAATGCGGTGGGCGGGTAGAACTGGCTAACTTCACCCATTTATTTATTAACAACGGAGCGCAATTGATTTGAGGCCGAACAGCGTAAATCTGCTATGCACTTTTTATTTCCGTCAAAAAAGGCGTTAGGCTGCCTTGGCAAATGTTTAAGTTCTAGTCCGGGAATTCAATTTGTCGCAATCAAACTCGGTAGTGGTTATAGATTTCATATTTTAACGGAGTCACAGTCCTCGCGGCCTTAGACAACACCGGTGGCAAGATCCGCCAGCCGCGAAGTTTTTAAAGTTTTCATTCCGGGCTCTATGACGGAGGCGGGAAACGGATGGCAAGTCAACTCAACAGGACCTTCACTTGAGTGCCATTCAGTCGAACAAACAGCATCGCCAGCAGAGCTATACTTCGTGTACATTCCGTACACAGCCGTTCGAGGAAACAGAATTAAACAGCGAAAGTGTATTCAGCCATGGTCCCGACGTAAGTGTGCTAACAGAAGTCGACGTAAGTCGACGTTCACTTCCTGCGTCAAAGAGTCCTCCCGTCAAGGAGTCTCCCAGAGGAAGGTCGGAGCCCATTTTTGGAACGGACGGGTCCTTGAAGTGAAGAACACACAGGGTAGTTCGCCCACGATGATAACAATTCACAATGAAAAATGTAGGAAGCGGAAGAATGCGCGGTCAAGTACATTTTTGCGTTTAAAGCTTTTTCCGCATGTTGGTACTAATTTTAGTTCGCGTGAAATTACGCAAATTCAATTTCTTGATTTGAACTTTGATCTTTTTCCACGTCAACTCTTGTATCGTCATGTGCGTCATCTCAGAGAACTTCGAGGTTTGAAAAGAGACGACGAAGATGGAAGAAGAAGAAGAAGAGACTTAGTCCTTACAGCTATGAGTTTCGACGAAGAAGAAGAAATTTCGTGCCGCCGTCGCGGAATCCACTTCACTCTCGCATCCATTCTCTCATTTGGAAGGGTACACTTACACTCTAAAAACAGAACTTCACCGCATAACACGGCAATTACCAATCGCTATTCTGAATGATACCTTTCAACGACACCACTTGCTGAAAACGGTGGGCGTACGCCTTTTTTGTAACACTTATGCAGTGCATAAGTGTCACAAAATAGGCGTAAGCCCACCGTTTCCAGCAAAAAGGGTTAGTAAAAGATATCATTCGGAATAGCGTTTGGTCATTGCCGTGTTATGCGGTGAATTTCTGTTTTTAGAGTGTAGGGCACTGTGAAAAAGATATCGAAAGCACTCTGCACCACTTCCTAAGGACAACAGCCCGTTTCTAAGTTTCCCATACCCTTGCTAAGACGTTGCCAAACCCCATCCCGTCTAATGGCCTGAGAGGAGAAGGCAGAAAAAGAAGAATTTCATTTTTTCCATGATATCAATTTTGCAGTGCAGAGAAGGTGAATCCAATACAGCCAAAAGATTGAGTCTGGCACCACGAAAACGTGAGAAGTTGAAGAATGAGACCTGCCTTGACCATGTTTCGATCCCTTCATTTCACTGGCTTTTCCATGTGACAATATCCCGTTTCTCTGCACCCATTCAAGTCGATCGCTTCCAACGTGCACGAGGTGCTTCATTTCGAGCCTATTATCGTTTGCTTTCAAAGAAGGAAAGGTGACTGAAAAAGCTGCAGGGTTCGAACCCACACCTTTTAGGCTGCCATCCAGGGCTCTACCATTTCCTTCTTGGAGGCAATTTTTTTTGTCTTGCTTCTGCTGTGCTCAAAAAGAACATTCGTGGCGTGCAGATAATGCTGTTTTTGGCTACGTATACAGCAGGCATATACGCTGGTTAAAAACGCTTAGGGCTGTACCATATGAATAGCCTCATGGGGTATTGCCGAGCGGAGTGCAGCCTACTCGTATGAAAGCTGCTTGACCTACCGGGTCTCATTGCTCGGTTAACGCTGGAAAAGAAACACACACATAGGGGATATAAATAGGTGCTGCTGGGTAGTTGCGTAGAAAGTAGACATATGCGGCTACACGGAGATTTCAATTACTAAGGCGAATAATAAAAATCGAAATCAATTCGAATCGAAGACTATAACGGGTGATTTCAAACGTCAGTTACAGTAAGCGCGAAAAATTTGAGCGTTTTTCGCGCTTCTTCTTCTTTTTCTTCTGCCTTCACATGACTGACCACTAGTCACGGCGGCGTTTACCACGGATTATCATGGTTATTGGTAAATTAGAAACGGGCTGTTGCCATTATGAGGTTGTACAGAGCGCTTTCGATATCTTCTTCTTTTTCATAGTGCCCTGCTCATCTTCTTCTTCTGAGCTGGTCAAGAAGTGACCTTTTTTTTTTTTTCTTTTCCCCGCGAGGAGTGGAAGACAAGTAAGCAACTTTCCAATGGTGCTATACCTCTTACTCTTTTTCATACCAGTACATTTTAATTATTTACTATTTCATACTGTACTATTCGCATGTTTTATGCATATTTAATTATTCGCTATCACACATACGCCAATGTCGTCATGTCCTGCTACTCGCTGCGCCCTACACTGACGTCATGCTCCGGTGTCACGTGGGCAAAGAGTCTTTCTTCTTCCGGCGTTTAATTACCTCCTAATCATTTTTTGGGGCACCTCGTCGTGCCCGACCATCACCATCAAACCCCATTCTCCCAAACCATACACATTCACACGAAAAACACGTGCCTTCATGAAACAGATAGTGCTGAAACGCTTGAGCAAAATGTCGCGGTCGCAACTGGTGTACCAAGTCCACAAGACATGAAGACTATGCACTATTAAAAACAGAACTTCACCGCATAACACGGCGTTGACCAATCGCTATTCTGAATGATATCTTTTACTGACCCTATTTGCTGGAAACAGTGGGCGTACGCCCACCGTTTCCAGCAAATAGGGTCAGTAAAAGATATCATTCAGGATAGCGATTGGTCATCGCCGTGCTATGCGGTGAAGTTCTGTGTTTAGGGTGTGCACATTTCATCGTCACTAAGAAACTAACGCGTCTTGGTACCCCGCGCCTAAAAAAGGGAGAAGAAGAAAGATGAAAGGAAAACGTATGGCGTAGCGCTGTAAACATGTTAAACAAGGGCCACGCGTCTAAACGGTAATAAAGTAGCCCATGAAGGAAATCAAACAGCAAGACTCAGCAAAGAGGATGAAAGCGTTGGAGGTCAAGGTAAGAGGAAAATGTCGGCCGCAACGAGGAAAACTGTCGGGAAAACTGTGTGGCCGTTAACATAACGCTCATATGACGCCGATTACGTAAGGTACGGCCAGTGTCCATGTATAGCTACATCCAACGATACGATGGTTGTCACTGGGGCCAATTGCCTTTTTTCCATGGAAAGCGGGGAATGATGCATTGTTTAGGCTTTAAAAGTATTTCTTCAGCGATGTCGTTTGTGACCCCCTATTTTCTAGCCGTATTGTTAAGAAGCTCAAAGGTTTTGGCGAAAGTGAACGGTTAAAACGAGACTGTTCTGTGCACAAAATACCCGCTCAACATCTTGTTGTATCTCGTATATCTCGTATTTTATGGCATGCTTTTTTTTCCCCACTCTTGGAACTAGTGCTGGGAACAATACAAAATACACATGGAGAATGTACCAGTACGGGAAAAAAAAAAAAAAAAGTTGCACTACGATAAGCAAAAGTACGGTATTAGAAGGCCAGTTACGTTTCTGCTGCACAACGGATATAGTGCAGCAGATAGTCACTGTACACTAGGTTTGCGCGGGAAAAAGTAGTGCACTTAGCGCCAACCGTCAAACAGAATGATATCTTCCAGTGCTTAGATTGGTTGAAATATTTATGGGGCCAGCATACTTGGACAGGATAAGCCTGTCCAGATATGCTCCTTCCATAAGGTTTTCAACAAATTTAAGCACTGGAAAGCATCATTCTGTTTGACGGTTGGCGCTAAGTGCGCTACTTTTTCCCACGCAAACCCAAGGGAAAATAACAGTGTAGAGTGTGTTACGCCGAGTTGGATCCGTCGAGTTCGCCGCTGACACTCGATGTAAAACCCTTGAAAAGGCAACACGGAAATGGCAGCGGAAGAACTGTCACCTAGAGTGGTTCCACGAACGACAGGACGGGTTGTTCACCTCCCATCAAGTGTGTTTGTGGGGCGACCTCCATTTTCACGGGGACCCACGTGACCGGCAGCGCATCACATGATCGATGGCCTGCTGCTTTATAGATACCGTAAGAAACAGGGAACTTGCCTTTGTCTTTAAAGACAGCTTTCGCAGACCTTTTAACCACGCACCGGTTGCCAAGGTTGCTGATTATTCCATCACTGGAGCAGAAATGAAAAGTTGAGGTTGGGTTTTGTAAATGTCGTATTGCGATTCTTCCAACCTCATTCCTTCTTCTTTTGTGCACAGAGTGATTTGTGTGTGTGTGTAAAAAATAACAATTTGTGGGTTTACGTCGCCAGACAACTGTGATCATGAGTGACGCCACAGGGTACATTATGCGGTGAAGTTCTGTTTTTAGAGTGTAGGACTGCGGATAATTTAGACCACCAGGGGATGCGCTAAAAAGCCATATGAGAAGTCGATATATGAAATTGTTCATCTAGCCATACGTTACATGGTTATACACACTGCTCCGGGTACCCAAACGTGTCTGGAAACATATGCAGGCAGTGAAAGTGGTTTAATGGAGACTTCCTTCACTGGGTGTTCGATAATAGGTCTGCCGCTTGCGAAGAATATTATTTTCGTCTGGCATTCATGGGACAATGGAGAAGGGACAGGCGATGTCCTACTCTTTTTTCAGTTCGATCTAGATAATTTTTAGGTAGTTTCACTTTTGTTTCACGATCTATTATCAATGTGGTGTCTATTGTAACCCCAGAAGCGTGGCGAGTTGGCAAATAACGCACAACCAGAAGGAACTGTCGTGGCAATGCATCATAGCCGTAAGTAAAACCACGGGGTCCCATCCATGTGAGGTCCAAACCCCAGACTCTGTGCGTAAATAATACGAATCAATGACAAGAAGCGTCACAACAGTTGTACCTTACCAGTTGTACCTTACTTGCCGAACCCCCGCTTCTGGTAACACAGTAAGCATCAAATTGATAAATAGGTCGTGAAATAAAAGCGCGACTTTCTGCACAACGGCGCGCTAGTAAGATGTAAACCATAATCGATTTATTACTGAAAAATTACTCATGTCGATGCGCTCTTTTCTTCTAGAGTACAGTTCTTTGCTAGCTCGATTCAGGAGAAAAAATAAAGAAAGAAAGAACGGCTTTCTGCACTACATGGACCACTCTAGAACTATTTTAACTGAAATTAAAGTATTTGTAATGAATGTCGATGTACTTTGTTCTTTTATTTCCCTTTAAATAACAGTCCTTGAGTGTCGTCTGGGGTGGGAGCTTTGCTTAGCGCTATCCGACGTCAATCCTAAAAGTCAGATAGCATTAAAAATTCGAGAGGTCGCAGTTTCATTAACCCGTGTGCAAGTCGGCGCATTTAGAACGGATATCCCAGTATTGTGGTTATACAGTATATCCCACGAGTTGTGCAAAAATTCCAATAAGAACTAATGAGGTCAACGGTATTTGTCATTGAAAATCTTTCGCAATCACCTCGGAATCATTATATAATTTCAATTTCGAGAAATTCAGTTACATGAATATAATTCAAAATTGTACCAGGTCAATTGAGCGTTTTCTGGACGGCAATAAAAGCCACATGACACATTTATGCCGATCGGCCGAAAACCCGTTTCCGTAGCGCCACAGAAATCTCGAATTAAATGAGTGCAGCTGACTCGTTAGTTCCTCCCACCGCGTGGCCCGGTCCTTCTGGATGTCTAATGGTTAAAAGCTCGCTAAATATAGTGACCCTATAGTTCCAACGAGCCAAAAGATCCAATGGGTCAAAAGATCAATCCTCACGAAAGGACTCTATTGTTACAATTGCTAGGCTATAAGAAAGGCGGAGACATCCGTGACAGGGAACAAGTCACACACTGTTATTTTCCCTTGCGTTTGCTCAGGAAAAAGTAGTGCACTTAGCGCCAACCGTCAAACAGAATGATATCTTCAGGTGCTTAGATTTGTTGAAAACCTTTGGGTGGAGCATATTTGGACAAGCTTATCTTGCCCAAGTATGCTCCCCTCACAGGGTTTTCAACAAATCTAAGCACTCGAAGATATCATTTTGTTTGAAGGTTGGCGCTAAGTGCACCACTTTTTCCCCGCAAACCCAAGGAAAAATAACAGTGCACGACGCGAACACATATTCAAGGAATGAACGAAGGAAATAGGAGTAAAAAACGGAAGAACACATATTCTGCAAAACACAGATAACATGTTGAACTACAAGTGCGAAAAATAAATTAGAAATATATCAAGAAAAGAACAAAGTTTTCAGTTTCGGAAGTTTCAATTTCATGCTCATGAGACTGGTCTGCATTTAAAGAGGGAGAGACAGAGAAACAAGAAACATGGAGATGTAAGTTCGCGAAGTTGCGGCTGGTTTCCCCAGTACGATGCATTTTAGTTTCACTTCTTTACTTACTGCCCACCTATTGCCCTGTTTATGGTCACTACACCATTCCCACAGCGCCTGAACCTTTGAGGAACATCAGCGAGGCTGAGAGCGCTAGATGTAGTATGCAAGACCATCGCCAGATAACATTCATGACATTGAAAGAATGATTGTCCAGCCTCTTCAAGGCATCACTCAATGTCTGACAACTGAACATAAAGAGCCTGCAGACATCAGGATGTGCTCTTCTTTCGGATCCTCTCGGATACCGCGCACGCGAAAGTTAGGGGAGTCAGTGATTCCTATTTTAAATGGGAAGGTAGAAGACGGTGAATTACACCATGGGTCGCGGCAACTTTGAGGGGAGACAATAAGAGCATTTGTACTATCCGTGGCAGGAACCGGTCTTGCACCTCACCACTCAAACCACGTGCTTCTTCCATCTTACACTGGGAAGTAATTCTTATTGGAGTATTTTTCTCGATGTGCTTCCTTGACTATCTTGTCGGCTTGGTCATTATCACGCGTCCCGCTATGTCCGGGTACCCCAACCCCAGATATTCTGGATAGTGCCGCCTTGCGCCCTTTCTCGGTGTTCGCAAGAACTGACCGCCGAAAGCAATCGTAAAATGCTCTAGCACCTGGTCTACATTACGTACGCCAATATTCCGCTGGGAATGTGTCCAGTGGGTAGGAACTAGCATCAAAAAGCTTCGGTTCTTTTAATGTCTTTTTCGTGGTCCTTACACATAGGGCGATAGGAATTATTCCAAAGGAAATAAACTCATCATTTAATATCTCAGGCTGTGCTTGCTGTATAAGAATATTCCGATGAGCTTTTGTTCTATTGTAGTTCTAAATTCAGAATTTGGCAAAACTAGCGGAACCTTGACGTTGGCTGCGGTTCCTTCGGGCATTGAACTTGGCTCCAAAAGCAATTTGGTATCACCCTGTAACTACTTCTCCGCTGTGTTGCACTGCGCAGCGGTGAAGCTACCTTAACGATGAGGGCCACTTGTGAGTTTCGCGGTTCTCTTCCTTCGCTTGGTGAAAGAAATGAAAGAAACCCACTTGTCTGCATTTTATATATTTATGAGGAGTATTGTCATACTGCTCGGGAATATGTCGCTTGACACGCACAATTTTGCATGCCAACTTCACTGCTGTACTAATTACCATGGGCCGTTTGAAAACGGAGTTAGAGGTTAGCAAGTCTATATTTTGAGGGTAAATAAACAAAACAAAAAAAAAAAAATTTCGCCACAGCGTATACCCACGAATTATTATTATTATTATTGTTATTATCTTATGCGCTGCATAAGTGTCACCAAAAAGGCGTACGCCCACCGTTTCCAGCAAATAGGGTCAGGTAAAGATATCATTCGGAATAGCGATTGGTCATCGCCGTGTTATGTGGTGAAGTTCTGTTTTTAGAGTGCAGGCACCACCACCACCTCCATTTCTTGACTTGGGCTGCAGAAGTTCATCACAGGTCCCCCGACAACAAATTTTTCTTGGAGATTTCTTGTTTAAATATCGAAGGGGGAAAATATAAAACATTCCTACAAAGTTTCGCGACGATTGGCCTGTTGGCTTGTTTTTAAATCGAGCGCGCCATCATGCGAGTCGCGGCTCTCCCTCACCCTCCTCGCTCTGCACCGGAGAAGAGAAGCAGTGACGTCACCTATACTTTGGTGCACTTGCCCTATGACGGCGTAATATCGTCTTGCAGTACTGGTTTTAACATCACTTTAACTCATTTGTAATTTGTCAAATAACATTGATGAAGTACTGTTTCTGATATTAACTAAACTCATTAACTCTTTATTTCGATGAACCGGGTTACATACGCCGGTTTGCAACGGTCATTCGCGCATTGTAGCCACCAGTGGCGCGCATAGCACAAAAAATCTATAGCACGAACTGAGCGATTACGCACCATTTCCGTTCAGTCAGTATTAGTAACGCAGTTTCCGGTAGAATATGGCGGCTCCCGTTGAACAGCATTCGGTGAGAGAGAAGGTGCTTTTGCAGCTGAATTAAAATAACAACGGCGGCGTTTCCGGTGGTGGGACTGATGTGTGTCATTTATTGCCCTCAGGGCTTGTACTTTGAATGAAAATCAAACAGGTATTTTCCTTGACGATTTTGTCGCTGATTTGTTGAGTGGTGTATAAAACATATGCCTGCAAAATATTTTTGCTGAACGAGCCTTGATTACGGCGCAATTCGATTTACAAGATGTAATCTTGCAGCCTGCGATACGCTTGGCCCAGACTCCGGCCGCTCCACCTCATCGTGACGTTGGATGTTTGGTGCCTTCTCATTGGCTGCAGTAATTCGTCTGCTACAGACCCGACAAGTCGCCATTGCTTAGTCGCGATTCGGTTTTCCTGTGTATGATATCGCTTGGAAGTGCAAAAAACGGAAAGGAATGCTAAGAATTATTCTTCTCACCAATAGAACGTTGTTCTGTCAAAAGTCATAAACGCAAAATAAAAGTCCGAAAAAAGATAAAAACCTCCTTCATAGGAACTCGATCGCGCACTGTTCAAAAGTCTATACCAATTTTTTGCACCAATACGAGGCATTAGGTGCAAAATAGCGGCACATCCGATTGCGAGCAGACGACGGCTTCGGCCTGTGGATCAAATGACATCATATGACGACGACTCTCTTTCTAAAGGCTCTGCTGCTTCCCTTCGGCAAAGATCCCTGGCGATGACCCCAACAGCGGACGTCACATCACGCTTTTCACGACACGCTTTTCCCGTGACCTCTAGCGTCTATCTTTCATCGGAAGGATAGCACATCTCTCGAACGCGTGAAACAACAAAGGATGACTTATCTGGTTGTCCCTGCATCTCTGAGGTGCTGTGAACTACAGTATCAACCTATCCTTTTCAGCTCAGTTCAGTTGACAAAAAAAAAAAAAAAAATAGTGTGAAGCAAGCAAATTGTAAGCAACTGGAAGCATTTAGCTTCAGGGCGTTCTTCCTGTTACTTATTAAAGCAAACGCAAGTTCGGAAACGTTCGCATATAACCGAAGAACAGGATATAAAAAAAACTAGAAAGCGCTGCCTCTCTCCGCTGGCTCTGTATCTTGTGTCAAAGAGCATAATATTTCAACAGCGTGGTCCCTTTGGCGCTTTACACTGACGTGGCATTGCGCTTTATAAATAATCCATAGTTATAGGTAGTCAGTTCGAGAAATTATTTTTTCATGGGTACCTCAATCTTAAGGATGCTACAAATACAAGCGCTATAATATTGGTATGAAAACGGGCATTTTTGAGAGAGCAGTGGGGCCGGAGCCTTAAAGGAGCCCTGATAAGATTTTTTTCGACCCCTTTGTTTGTGTTGTATATCGGAGAGCATCAACAGATAAATCGTAAATTCACATTTGCAGAGAGATAAAAGAAGCGCCTCAGTGCAAATAATTAGCCGGAAATCTCAACCTAACTTACGCTCTCAAACTCCTCCATATTGAGGGGAGTGGCTAAGTTCTTACCGATGACATCACACCTCCGAACCGCCAACGCCTACGGCCAGGCGGCAGGCCGAGATGCCGTGAGCCGTCTGAAACGCGATCTTTAGAATAGTGCAGTGAAATAAATATTAGCCTTTGGAGGAAACCGTTTGACCTCGTGAGTACGTGGTGGTGTATCTTTAATATGACGTCGCAAAATAGGGTACCGAAGAATCTTGTAAGGGCACGTTTAAAGACGTCTTACTGTTGTTTTGCAGCGATGGACTTGGCCGAAGGGAGAGCAGGAGGAACGTGGCTGGGAATGAACGTTACTGGCAAGTTCGCTTCTCTCCTGAACATTATTCAACCCCTGGATGAGGTATCGGGTGGAAAACTTCCAAGAGGTAAGAAGAGAGTCGTCCTTTCTGTCGTCTCCTTGACTACTCCGTCGCAACAGCCTGCCGTGCGGTCAGTGGGCCGTGGGGCTACTTTCGTACCGTTTACTTGTATGGTTCTCTAGAAACTCAAAATAAAATATTACGGGCTACACTGTGTTAAGAGGCCAGAAACTTCGCACACGCTTCTCTAAATACAGGGGCATGGCATCGTCTGTGACTAAAACACTACACTATTATTTTCCCTTGGGTTTGCGCGGGAAAAAGTAGTGCACTCAGCGCCAACCGCCAAACAGAATGATATCTTCCAGTGCTTAGATTTGTTGAAAATGTTATGGAAGGAGCATACACTCTAAAAACGGAACTTCATCGCATAACACGGCGATGATCAATCGCGATTTCGAATGATATCTTTTACAGACCCTATTTGCTCGAAACGATGGGCGTACGCCTTTTTTGTGACAATTATGTACTGCATAATTGTCACAAAAATGGCGTACGCCCACCATTTTCAGCAAGTGGTGTCGTTGAAAGGTATCATTCGGAACGGCGATTGGTCGCCGCCGTGTCTTGCGGTGAAATTCTGTTTTTAGAGTATACTTGGACAAGTTTATCTTGTGACAGGGTACACCGCAAAACGTGACGAAGCCACTTGACGAAGACCACGTACCCTTACAATACAAGACATAGAGGTGTAAGAATTGCAGCAACTCACAAAACAACAAATATGCAAAAGGTGATGATGAAAATATTAAAGATATTCAAATATTCCTGCAGACCTCCTTCACAAACTTCACACTTGGTCTTCTCCTCACACTTCACATTTGTTCACACTTCTAATGCCTCTACCACTATGTCTGGGGCTATTCAAAAATGTGGGCAAGATAAACTGAAGTAACTGCAAACCGATGTTTGTTCTCGGAGTAATCACATCCTATGTCTTCTAAGAGGAGTAATTTCGTTCAAATCTTAGTGTGAGCATTCGCCCGCAAGAAAGGCGAGCGCTGCGATCGCGCACGAAGGCCAATCACAAGGACGGGAAACTTCGCGTTTCCCGCCACTTCCAGCCGA
>JARGYV010100367.1:0-10143 GCA_029532675.1 Ornithodoros moubata
TTTTTTTTTATTATTTTTTACTCAGTGGGGACTGGTGTGTGATCGCAGCTGGTTACGATCCATGTCCCAATCCCTGTACCTGGGCGGAATGCTCTTTGGAAACCTGATATTTGCACATATATCTGACATGTAGGTTGTGAAATGACTGTATGCCTATACTGCACCGGAAAATGCTCTTAATCGTCCATGTATATCCAGGTACGGCCGAAGACTCACTATTCTGCTTACTTCAGTACTAATGCTGTCGTTCGGAATGGGTTGTGCAGTGAGCCCGACTCTGCTGTTGTACAACATCTGCAGATTTATTGTTGGGCTCGGAACCGGTGGCATACAGAGTACGACCATAACGCTATGTAAGTTCGGTAAACTTCTATCAAAGTACGAGTTAGTTGTGCTCGTTCGATTTTCATAACTACGACCCTGTGTGTGTGTGTGTGTCGTGCAGTTGTCGAAACAGTGCCCAAACGGTTGCGCACCCTGCTGGTAGCCACCTACGGAATAGGCTGGACCATAGGACAGTTAGGTTTGGTGGGAACAGCCTACCTCATTCGTGACTGGAGGCTTCTACAGATGACCATTTCACTGCTCACCGTTCCAATGATCACCATGTGGTGGTAAGTTACCACTGAAAACATCTTCAATTCTGTTTCGAAATTAAAAATATCAACTGGCACGCGCGATACCTTGCGGAACTAGAGTGCGCTGACGGGAAGCAATGTTTTGAGCAAGCCATGTAAACATCATTAGCCAAGCGAATCATGTAGTGCCTCCCAAGGTTATCTGCATGGTGGTTCACCTCCCGACCGCGGTGCATTTTCGCGCGCGCACGAACAACTGTTGCAAAACTCCCGAACACTCGTACACGACTCTATGTGCGATCTACTACTGTTTATAATATTTATCCTCATATCAAACCGGAGAAAATGTCCCCCCTCCCTTCCTCTCATGCCTTTAAAGCGTGCTTCACCACTGCACGCAAAGTTGTGTTGTGCGGACACCTTTACATACAACCGTTGATCGCGCTCTCTAGAAAACTTCACCACATCGAACTAGGAGGACCAATCACGCTCCAGTATGACATCGCACACTGATTCAATGGTGAAAAAGGTGCTTTTCTGTGATACCTAGCATAAGTGTATAAATGTCACCAACTGTCCACTGTTTTTTGACGTTTCCGGGGCGTGACCTATAACATTCTGAATGGTGATTGGTTGTCAATAGCGTGAACAAAGGCCATAACTCTTACTATTTTTTCCAAATACCAATGCTAACACAGATATACCATGTATTTTCAGGTTTATGCCAGAATCTCCCCGGTGGCTGCATGCGAAGAACAGGATTCAGGAGTTGGACAGGGAGTTGCAGAGAGCAGCGTACATGAACAAGCTTCCAAACCTCGACATATCTGCCATTGTGAAAAATATGGAAAAGAGCGCCGAACGTGTGAGTGATGCATGCAGTTGTTGCTCCAGGGCAAAAGACTAATCTGTTCCGCCCTTCACTCAGGCCCCCAAAATGGCGGTCAGCATAATAGATCTCATGCGAGGAAGTAAACTCAGGCGGTACACACTTATCTGGTGGGCCGTGTTGTAAGTACACTTTGAGTCTACTGTGTGTACCGTACGTGGTGTGCATGTCATGCGGAGTGGCCCGTTTACTGCTCTTCGTCATGTTGCTGCTATGCTGCGAGAGTGAAGTTATGATTAAGCAAACAAACTGTTATGAAGAAGAAAAGTTGAGTCAAAATAGTCTGCATCCACTTGCACTTTGGGCCACTCTGAAGCAATCAACTGTCTGTGAGCAAAGCGAACCGTGTGTGATAGGTAACGTTAGTTTATTCCGACAGAGAAGATCGTGCCTCTTAAATGGGCCGATAACTCCAAGGTTTCGGTTCATATTTTGCTTTCAATTTTACTGTCAATATACTACCACAAGCCTCAATTTTTTTCTTCTTTCGGAGCTAAAAACGGCTTCCTTTTCGCCCGACCCATTACATTCTTCAACCGTGCATGGAGCGTGAAGCGATCTACGCTGAAAGACGCTCCAAGAAGGGAATATGATTAATGACGAGGAAGAGAATGGGACGCTCTAACTGCACATTGCCGTGTTCTTTCTTTGCAGTTTCTCTCATCGTCTTCTCTATTTCCACCTGTCGTTTGCGAGCGCGCTCCTCGGTGGAGATGTATTCGTTAATTACGCTATCGTCCAGTCCATGGAACTTCCTGCCAAAGCCGTCAGCATGGTTGCCGTCCGATACTTCCGGCGACGTTTGACACTAATCATGTGCTTCGTCACAGGAGCCGCGTCTTTCCTTCTCGCCATGGCCTTCCCGAGAGGTGAGTCTAGGGGAACTTTCTTCTCATGTAGGTTGTCGCAATTACTGAGAATTCCCCGATTGTCGGAAGGACCTTCGACACGGACACTTTCGACGTTTGCTCAAGCTCTGTTTTGTGCGCGCGGATTAACGAAATTGCAGTAGCAAGAAAATAAACATCTGAAGGCCTGCACACTCCCTTTGACCAATAGAAAAATCACTGCGTAGCATTGTCCTTGCCTCTTGTAAACGCTTGAGAAACCAATCGCGTATTGCTGCAAGGCAGAGAACACGGCTGCAGGTGTTTTTGATGGACATTTTCTGTGGCTACAAGAAAACTGAAGAAAAACAATATTGGTATCTTGTGGATGCTCTCCAAAGGCTACCCACTGTCAATTTTCTGAACCCTTTATTCCTGCACTGCAGATTCCATTGTGGCTAAAGTTTCAACGAGCGCAGTCAGTATGCTGTTTATGTCGTCAGCGCTGGACATGATGAACGTGTACGCTGCAGAGGTGTTCCCCACCGTGCTTCGAACTGTAGGTGTCGGGTCAGCGTACATGGCCAGCCGAGTGGGTTCCACGGCTGCTCCCTTCCTAGCAAGCATTGTACGTTGCTTTCAGCAAACTTTCGTCTATGAAAACTCGAGAGATCTGAATGCCAATTGAGTCAATCGAAAATGGTATCAGGTAAAGGCTATCATGTGGGAGTACTGGAGTAACTGACGTTCATCCCGATGTTCCATTTCGTGTTGGAACTATACGCTAAGCTCCAGTCTTTCATAATTAAATCTAAGAATTATTAGTTTATTACATTAATTAAGAGAGTGACATGTTGCATTGCAGTGTCCGCCAACGAAAGCTTTCCGGTCAATCACCATATAGCTATACATGGTACACGAGATTGCACGGTCGAGAGAGGGCGTGCTGTAACGCTATGCTAAAATACTGATTACAGTCTTTCACACTTGCTGTTGTAAAATATTTTCGTCCATCGCAGGGTGCAGTGACGCCATACGGAGTGATGCAAGCTACAGTGGGATCCGTCCAGTGCCTGGTGGCTATAGCGTTGATATTTATGCCCGAAACACTGCACAGGTCCCTTCCTGACACTTTGGGAGATGCAGAAATGTCCAGAAAGTATGTGGTCTCAGCGCCTATATTCAGTCTGTAATCATGAGAGACGACACGCATTTTGTTTCTATACAGGAAAGTAAGCGACGCTCAGACCTTCACGTCCGTACCAATACTCAAGAAGAGCAACGGAGCTTCCCTAGGGGATATGCCTCAAGCGGAAAGGAACAGCAATAAGGCGGAAACAACGGGGCTATAGACCACGACGCTGTACAGCATTGCATTGATGATGATGATGATGAAGTGATGATGTTGGGCACTTCCAGCGCTTGTATCTTGGCTTCTCAACCTCAATTTAGCGTTCAGGTTCCGTCCAAATGCGTAAGAAGCAAATGGCACAGACGGTACACAATGCACTCTGAAGAAGTAGTATAACTTAAACCAATCGCCACGATGTATCGCTCACTCGCTTCATTCGCGTAAAACGATAGGCACCTGGCCACTTTTTTTTTTGTGGCATGTGTAGCGTAGCTATTACATAATGCGTCATAATGTTACAAAGAGGTTTATACACCTTTCCTTTTTTTTACAAATGAGTAAACTGAACGGCACACTTGCGAACGCTGATATTCCCAGCGCCGTTTAGACGTGGTTTAGATGCCGTTTAGATGCAGTTTAGACCTAATGAAGGAAACATAAAGCCTTTTTTTCCTTGCGCGCGTGCCGTGTTACAGTGCTTCTCGTCCTTTTTTTTTTTAATGAATAGAACAATACAAGAACAGCCTGTGCAGATGCATGACGTTCCTCAACTACTCTGACGTACGTATCGAGGAAAACCGCATGCAAAGCCTGTGTGCGAAAGAAGGCAGGAAACTCATAAATATTACTTTGTATCGCAATCGACGGACGGTGATCGTCACGCTTTTAAGTGTGCGGTATTGAGTCTGTGCAATAAACTCTCTCCTTCTCCATACATTTTTTATGCCCTGCTCTTTATGCTGCACTCTTGACAAGTTTCCCGTCCCAAGCGCAGCTATTTCTATTTCTGCATGTTGAAGGTCAAACCGTTCACAACCAAATTGTCTGTGTCGTCAACATCCTCGTGGTCTCTGTTTGTGCCGAACATTTCCTTGGATGTTCCAGCCCTCCAGAACAAGAACCTGATCGCCACAGCGGTTGCCAAACAGCTGACTTCACTGATGGCTCTACGACCTCTCATCTGCTGCACTTGTGATGCCATCAGAGTCAATGACACATGGTTGACGGCTATCACATCGCACCTCTTAAACATCAGTAGAACTATACGGGATACTATCATTTTTAAGGAGTATATCACACTGCATGCGCTGCGCGATCCTGTGTGGCAGACCCAAAGGTTGCCTTAAAATGTCTTGAAGGCATGGGTATTAGAGGATCCTTAGCCCCGATCGTCATTGTCATTCTCCAACTTCAGCGACTCAGTGACAACGGTCATCGTACCCCCCAACGGACTGCCACGCTCGTTATCCTCCATCGTTCACATGCTTTGCCTCAACGTCGCATTCACGCAGCAGTTCAGGCACATCATTGGACACAGTGCGTTCAGCTTGTGCTCGGACTGCGGTGTCCTGATTAGCATCCGCCATGTTCTCATGAGCTGTACCTTACACGCTACTGAAAGAGAAGGGCTCCGGACTCAGCTAAACAATATCAACAAACGGCCCTTTACGTTGGAAGCACTTACGAGGCCATACAACACCAATGCAGAACATCGACAAGTGCTTCGATTCTTCACGAAGTTCGTTACAGACACCGAACTATTCGGCTCCCTGTAGACAACTAAGTCCGCTAAGACCTATCGTGCTGAACGAAAGCCCTGACCATCACGGTCATACTTAATTTCACCCTCACACGATCATTTCGTACACTGTGGTAATGAAGTTAGGCACATTACCAGGAGTGGTGAAATTCCCCACATCACCGTCATCATTTGTTGTTGTTGTCGTCCGCATGAAATTGCAATAAAATAACAGTCTAGCTTTCGTATCCGCCTTTCGACATACCATTATTAAGAGGAAACATCCCGAAGGACGACAGAAGGCAAGGATGGCCTGCTCACGAAAAGAAAATGGAACTAGGCTTGTTAACTTCAAAGGGCTTTGTGAAAGAAACTTTCCAGTGATTTCAAATCGAGGACAAGTCATGAGGGGTGCCTGCGAGGTGATCCTGTTTATGGTCGTCGTCCACAACACTTTCCGAGGTTTCCGACATCTGTTATATGTTGCCGTTGATGTTCTGTTGCTTTATCCATAGGGAGATAATTATTTCCGGGTCATTGGGGTGGAAGGAGGAATTTGAGCTTCGTACACTCGCGTCACAATCACGTAGCACATGTACCATGTGTAAGCTCTTAATCTCGCTCATCGTTCTTACGCTTTCATGTTGACAGTTGCAAAAACTTTACGCGGGTGACTTCTTCCGTTTTTCTTCCTGGGAGCGATGCCCAACAGGAGCACAGGCGGAACCAGACAACGTTGTGTGCAGCAGTTCATTCCTTCCGTCTTCAAGTCGACCGCCTCTGTCGGCCAAGGGGGCGTCGCGGAGGAAAAAATTACGCTGCTTCCGTATTCTGCAAACGTATATGTCTGACCTACGGTACCACAAAGGGTGTTTCGCGGTTCTCTTGGCGGCCTCTCCCACTGAAAATGGCTCGTCGTTCATCGCCTTTCGGATCATTGCAAATGATATCCATTAAGCGAGAAACGCGGGACCAAACATTAATAGTGTTTAATCAGGCAAACTTTCTCCGCTTGTCAATGCTGCATCATTCAGCTGGCGCTGAAGAGTCCTTTGCTTTTTCATATACTAGCTTTCGCAGCTTGTGTTGAATAACAGAGTAACTCTGCATGCTCTTTATCTATTACTACTACTGTGGGCATGGCATAAAGAGCGAGGAAAAATAAAACGGAGAACTTGACCTAATTCTACGCCAGGATGACTTCCTCAGACACTGCCCAGAAGAAGCACAGTCTCTGTGCGAAATATCTCGGCTTCCAACCTGAGGCGTTTTGCTCCACCGAATTTTTTATTTCTCTTCGTTGTTTTCCTCGGGGACGGCTATACGCAATTCAACTCCATTATGTCACATCGCACGAGGTAACTGTTTCTGAACTTAGAGACAATAACGGAATTACGTTGGTTACCGTCGTACGCGAATGAACTCCCCAAAGCAGCAGCACAAGAGAACTATACACACTGTACAAAGGCCCTTTAAAGACAGCAAAAGTGAAATAAGCATAAGAACTCGAATTCCTCAAGACAGACAATTAAGTCCGATAATCAGACAGATAAATCTGTGATACATAGATATAGATAAACGAACACTGACGCCTAGTTAGGATAATATCAACGCCTTGTTTAGATTCAAAAGGACAGTGATTGGAATTACGATGAAGGAAACGAAGATATCCCAGCCAACCATGAATGTCCAGGGAGTATCCAAATTTGATCCGAACGTCAACGTCCAAGTTGGGGTACCTCTATAACATACGAGCATTAGAAAATTGATATCCTTTAACAGATATCTCTACAATATCCCAAGAAGTGTGGACTTCAGATCCATTCAATAACGTATCATGGATGTCCGCCTTGGCGTTGTGATCTGGATGTGATGCAACTTACGACAACATATTTGTAATGAAGACAGCATTAGAAAATTGATATCCTTTAACAGATATCTCTACAATATCCCAAGAAGTGTGGACTTCAGATCTATTCAATAACGTATCATGGATGTCATCGCCTTGGGGTTGTGATCTGGATGTGATGCAACTTACGACAACATATTTGTAATGAAGACAAGGTTATAGTCACGATTAGAGGTACGCTCAGTGAAAAACACTGCGGTTTACATTTTAACGTGCTATTCGGATAAAAAGAAATTTATTTCACCACATTCTCCGGCCCCTAATACCTGACAGCGATTCTGTTTCGCGTGGACGTTGTCCCGATATCAATGAACCAGTGAAGGCACATAGGTAGACAAACCGTGCTCACAACACATATGGCACTATTATAGTTTTATAGCGAAGTATGCATGGAAGTATCTGTTGTGCCGGCACTGGGTAACAGTGTACGAGTCATATTTAATATTAGTAAATTTAGTGCACAGTGCTCATTAATTAATGCCAACGTTATTTAACCTCTAATAAGGATTTTCATACTTGGTAAACTAGGAAGACTTTCGCGGGCTAGTGACGTCAGCTAAAGTGCCCACTCGTAAAAGCAAAAAATCAGGAAGGAAGAAATAAATAAACAATCACAAAAAGTTTCCCGACTCAGATATTTGAACTTCGAATGTTGCACTGATACCGGATAGACGTTCGTGGTTGTCGGGTAACACGCTGTGAAGTCATCCTCGGCTAACTGGCGTTTCCTTTTCCTTCTTTGAGATCTTAGAGCGACTGTATCGACCGTCTAATAATTAACATTTCTCAATTTATCTCTCGAGAGCCGGAAGACCCTAAACAGGTAATAATGTTTTGTGGGTCGCGATGTAACGCAGTGAACTCGATGCAGTCGATTCGACCTTGGTCGGTATTTGCATGGAGTTATATGTGTATTGATGATGAGGAAGGGAATACCAGCCAGGCCAAGATCAGCTTGCTATCCCTGATGAGGATAAAAAGAGGTGAGGTGTATTAGCATGCGTACGACGTCAAGTAGGCGATGAATGCCACTTGCGTATTTACTCTGTTTATCCACCAGTGCACAATTAAGTCACCTGCTCCCGTAGAATAGGACTTTGTTGGCAGGCACGGATTCAGACTTTGCATACAAACAATTGACTTTCACGAAAGTTGGAGCACCGAGGAAACCAAGGAAAGTAAGCAGTGCGGAAGCCTTAATCCACTGCGCCGAGCGGTGCGTAACGACCCTGGGGCTCCTCGCCATCAATGCCAGCCCTCTCAGAGCGGTCGCTTCGTGACGTCAATAAAGGACGCCTTTTTTTATATTTTTTTATTTGTGATTACTCAAAGAGCCTGAAAGCATCCTCTCATAGTACATATAAACAGCCGTGAACAGGTGCGCGCCCTGACCAGCAGGTATTCGCCACCGTCTTCGTCGTTTCGTTGCTTGTTGCTTGACCAGGCAACGTTTGCTCAGGGGACCGTACAGGCTCCGTGGGTGACTCCCGGGTTGTGCTTGGCGAGCTTCAAACATGGTTCTACCGAATATCCGATGGACGGCTTCCATCTTGGCTACCTTCATCCTATTTCAGTGTACTGCTAGTCTTCAGGAACTTAGTCATACTTTTGATGACAACCGACACAGAGCTACCAGGTCGGCGGACCAGAGTCGTGATGGAGGTCAAGGCACGGAAGAACGTCCTAATATGAAGGCTGCTTTAGAAGGCGCCATGGAAAAAATTATGAAAATGGTATTGCCCTACGTCCAGGAGATAGTCTACGACGGGAACATAGGATCAGAGTGCGTGAACAGTCTCTTCAAGCTCGGAGCGGGAATTCGGCGGTACGAGATCTGGGCTCTCAAATGTGAGTACGACGCGCAATTCATTCTGAGGAGTTGAAACGGATCGCTCCTGTTGGTGGCGGTTACGCAGCTCACGGTTACGCAGGCATTATCGCAGCCACCAACACTGAGGTCGTAGAGTGAAAGATTAGATGAAATCAGCGAACGGAAAACGCTACCGACGACTCGAGCGTCCGACCATGCCTCCCCTCGCGGCATACCAGATTAAGTAGGCACGCCATTAAATAGATACGATCAACCAGATATCTTGTGAAACAAATGGGGGTTGTAACAGTATTTTTAAACACGCGGTGAAAATCTTGCTCCGAAAACAAGGAAGAATGTTCCAAACGACGGATAATAATGGTTCTGTTTTGGAGGTACGTGAATGAACCCTTCGCATATAGTGTTCCTATTGCCACCAGTGGTCTCATAGCTATGCGTTAAATTTCTGTGACTTTCATGTCGCATAACGGAAGAACAGTTGGCACGAGTACTTGCAAGACCAATGGACTGAGATGACATGAATCACACGTAATGGTAAGGGGAAAAAGTTTGCGTAATGTAGCAATTGAAGAAACATAGACACAGGGTAACAGCAGCAGTAGTGGTTGCGAAAGATAATTGTTCCTTTGGGCGGGCAAACATTTATAACGTCCCACCTCCCCGTCCTTGTAATTTTTCACAATCACGTATATTCCATTTCCTCCCCGCTCCCGTTATTCCGTTGTCACTTATATCTCCTCAGTACGTTTGTTTCTGTCTGACAGTGAATTTTACATCCACGGTAAAAAAAAAAGAGAGAGAGAAAAGATTAGAAAATAAACACTGGAATGAACAAAATAGTGAGAGCGAATCACCACTTAGAATGATGTAACTTACACAACTGATTCGTAAAAACTGGCAGAAGTACGCGGTTTCCTGACATTGATGTGGGCTGTTTAGATGTTTAAAGCTCATCTAGAAGTCCCAACACTTTCTCAGTCTATTAGTCGACGCTTGTGTTGTGCCTTTATCCACGGCATTCTGCGTCGTGACACATAGTTAGTAATCCAACAGCCTGTTTTAAACAAGCTATTTTTAACAGCCACAGCTCCTTGGTCCATTATGCGCAATCACGCGTACCATTATGGTTACACCGATGATTAGGCGATGCTTAACCCTCGTAGCTAAACAACAGAAATTCTCTGTGAACAACTACAACCGATAAATCATGACGATATATATCGAGTGAAATGTGTTGCA